>PVJO010005005.1:0-103082 GCA_004026905.1 Hystrix cristata | reverse complement strand
GCCTCTTTAATAAATGGTGCTGGAAAAATTGGCTTACCACATGCCGAAAACTAAAACTAGATACATGTCTCTCACCATATACAAAACTAAGATCGAAGTGGATCAAAGACCTAAACATAAAAACAGAAACAATAAATCTCCTAGAGAATAAAATAGGAAGAACTCTCCAAGACATAGGGGTTGGAAAAAATTTATGAATCAAACTTGCTTTTAATTTTAGAATTTAACCTAATTTGATCAGAGGTTCTATCAAGGTGTAGGCTCAGCAAAAATATGAGCAATGATTCTCTTGCAGTGCAATCCATTTGCTACTGAAAGATGTCCTCTAGATGTCTGAAGGAGTAAGAATAAAATAAAATCCATTGCCTGTCTTTTAAAGATGTGCTAGGTGAAAAAGTGACAAGCAGAGCTTCCCAAAGACTGTGACACTCTGGGTACATATAAACGTTTTTAGATTGCTTCCCTGCTTGAGAGTAATCAAGAACATCCTGCTATAATTCATTGTGAAATGAGGTGTCATTCAATAACTTCAAGGCCAAATTTGCTGCGATTCATTTATTGCTTTTATTATATTTAGTTTAATGTTTGCAAAGCATTTAAAGTAGTTTGGGTATTATAAGTGTCTTCACCAGACTATATTAACTAGAAATAATTTTCCCTTGTTCCCTTCCTTGTCAAATTGCTGACATCATGTAAACATCTCACTAAAATTAAAACAATTCACTCAAATATGTTGTACACCTAAGTGTGAGGTAGAGTGACCTGGTGTGTGAAGCTACTTCCTCCTGTGAATCAAAGCCCCTTTGCATTTTCCCTGGGAAAATTTAAACTCCAGAAGGAGGGACGTGTGATTCACTGTTCCTGCTCCATTTTTGGTTCCTGGAACAGAGGCTGGACCGTCATGCATTAATTCATGAGGCAAGGAATATTATAAAACACACATTCCACATGGAGAAAGCAAAGATCAGAGACATCAAGTAATCTGCAGAAGATCAATTCCTGAAGGCAATCCAGGAATCCAACTGCAGATCTGTTGTTCTTAACTATATTCTCTGCTGTGTTCCCTTCCAGCAGTGAAATTTATTTTACTTAACTAAAGCCTGCATCTGGCACTTTGGTAGTCTTTTGGGCTCTTTTCATAGCTTTTTGAAGATATAGGTACCACCCTAGGATATTCTCCTGTAAGTCTTACTCTAATTAACCACTCGTTTTATAATTCCTAGATTGTTTTGCATCACTAGGTTGCTGAGAAGTAGCTGGCATTTACTTAAAGCAAAGTGTCAACAAGTTAGCATTAGTGTGCTAATTACTCAAATTAATGACAGCCATGATACCCAGAAAAGACATAGGTAACTCCTTCATATCACATCACTTCTTGTCTGCTAAGGCAGCATGCTAGCTCAGCCTCCCTCCCAAGATAAGCTTCATTTGCACTAAACATCCTTTTTATTGGTACCTGCAATACATAATGATTACTTTCCTTGTGGTGATGCACTTTGAAAACATAATGCTAAGTGAGATGAATAGGATGCATGACTTTAAATACCATATGGTTTCTCTCATGTGAGAAAACCAACGTATAAATAAAGTACAAAATAAAGGAAAGAAAAGTTAATGTTTATATACAATGAAGTACTGCTCTGCCATAAAGTAGATACAGTTGATTCATTTGTAGGAAAATGAATACATGTGAGACCAGAAGTTTAAGTAAGTTAAATCAAGCACACAAGCCTAAATATTACACGGTTTCTCTTATAAGAGAAACCCAAAGTATAAATAAACAGGAAAATAAAAGATAGATAATAAAAAAAAAATGGAGACAGAACTTTTGTAAAAGGGAAGGGGATGAAGAGATGGAGGGAGGAGAAGAGAGAGGGATATGACAGAGAAGAGAATTTATTAAAAAAAAAGGATTAAGATGTGTCACTAAACCTTCTTACAAATGCTTGGTTTTGGTTTTGCTTTTCCTCTAATAATTCTGGTCACATTCACACATTGCTTTGTCCAAATTGAGAACCACTCAGTATTAATATTTCTGGCTTAAGAAGTAATAATGAAATCACCAAATTGCAGAATTTATATTTGCAATAAAAAGGAGAGAGACATGTGTTATTTTATCCTCTACTTTTACCCACTTCAGGAGTGACACTGAAGGAGGCAAAATGACCCATATGAGGCTGACAGGAATGTGCATGTAGTGCTTTCGCCCATGCGCATGCCTCCAGTGCACACTCGCTTGTGTGTGCTGTTGATATCTCCAACTCAACACTCTAAAACAAAGCTGATTGTCTCGACTTTCAGTGCCCCTTCTCTTTCTCCATGCGTATTAATGACACAGTCAGCTAACCTCTCACTCTATCTGATTTAATGTCATTCTTTCATTTGTAACTTTTCCTTCTACTTTCGGTCTATCATGAGAATCTGTAAAGTCTCTCTCCACGTGGCTGTTCACCAAATGGTCAAAATTACATCTCAGTTTTCTTTTCTACCATTTAGAGGTAAAACCTGATATTCATTTCAAGGCTTATGATACTGCAGGGCATGCATTGCTTGATTTATTTCTCTTTTCAAAATGAGTTGAAGCTTTCATTATCTCCAGTTGTCAGAGGTGCTTCTGAGATGTTAACTTGCCAAATGCTACGTGTCAGGAGGGAGACCCAAGTCATCTTATCCAAGTATCCTCCTTCTGTATACCACATGAGGCCTTCTAGAAATTTCCTAAGTTCCAGTCATGCTCTGTGGTTTTCCCTTGCAAATTTCTTATAAATAAACTCACTAAGAAAAGAAAATGCAGTTTTAAAACTCTTTTGGAATATTCCCACAGCCAATTATTTCCATGAAAAATTTTCTCATCCCTAAATCCCAGGTGAATTGAGAAGTGATGCATGTAATCCTTTCTCAGCGGAAGAATCACTTCCTGTTGAACATCAAAGCTTCTGTATTCATCCTGCTTTCCGTGCACATAGGACGCATCACATCGGGTCATTTGGGTATTTACAGCATTTAAATCCAGCTTCTTTTTTTTTTTCCCCCCAAAGAAAAGAAATGTCTGTCACAGACCACAGCATGTATGTCATAAGTCTTAGCAAAACGAATCGTTGCTTACTAGGTTCTTGGTTTCTCATTTAAATAGCTTAAAAGTTTTCTATTTAGTAAATAATTTGGACATGTCCAAGATATAAAATGATGCAATGCAAACCATTTGATATACTCTTCAGAGTAGGAAACAGGCATTACCAACTGAAGTTTTTTGTACTTCCCTACTCATGCACCTACTACTTCATTTAGAATCTGGTCTGCCTCTTTCTTCTTCGTTCATGTTTGACTGTATTTTTCCTTACGTGTGGATCCTTAAAGATTATTACACTGTGTTTCTCAGTGAAAACAAATCACAAGAAGGCAGAAGAAATGGATGGTGCATTTCACTGCCTCTCCTAGGTCTGGAATTGGATTCCTTTAAGGCTTTCTAGACTAATATTCAGTTGAAGCATGAAGCTGATATTTATTTTTAGTTTAGAAAAAAATATATATGGTCAGCATTTCAGTTCTCAAGGAAAACAGGGCATTTTCTGGGACCCCAGCTGTTTCACTGGGCCTGGAAAGACAGCTAGACGTCTTTTCCTGTTTTCACTATTACATTTTTTATCCAGAAACAAAGTATGTACAGTTATTTCCTTCTCTTTGATACATTAGATATATTATATAAGTGACTGAATAAAACACTTTCCCTTGTTACTTTCAGGATAATTTTTAAAGATGTGGGGATATCAGAAGCAAGTTCACATTAGAGTGACTATAGAGAATAGTAATGTATCATGCCTTTAATAGTAAAATATTTATAGCGCAAAGAATAAAACATGTGAGAAACAGTTTTTCTAATGTACATTATTTTATTGTATAGTATAATATGTATTTTCATATTTTGTTATACAATTATTTTAATGTACTCACCTTTTTTTTAGTTTGGTAAAGTTTTTTTAGAAGTTTTATTTTATTTTAATGGTACATTTCCGATGTACATAGTGATAACATTAATTCATAATATTTATGTTCATTTTAAATGAATATTTTATAAAGAATAACAGTAAAAATAATATCCACGACCTCACTATTCAACATAAGAAATTTTATATAAAATGTATAAACTTATGAGCTCCTTTCCATATAATATCTCTTCCCTCCATACTTGACTTTTTCATGGATGTCTTTTCATTTTTATAGTTTGATTACATTTGTATTATTGAAAAACAGCATATTGTGAAATTTTGATTATTTGTGGTTTTATAGAAATGTTATATGCCATATGCAGTCATCTACAACTTTCTATCTAGACTAAACATTAAGTACTGATGCATATGTCCATAGTTCAATTTCCACTGCTCTATACTAATGTTTTATTTTATATAATAGCTTACTGATCTATTCTCTTGTCAACATGTACTGATATAATTTCTATTTGGATGCAGTACTTAGCACTTATGTGAAAATTCTTGTATGCACATCTCCAGGTAGATGTATAAAAGTTTCTCGGGAGATGTAACACAGCTGGTTACTGGCTCTTAAAGCATAGGGATATTTAAATTTAGAATGCAATATATTGCATAACCTCAGCAGAAATGTGTGTGTTTCATTGATCCATGACCTTATTAATGCTTGGCATTATTATGCTACTTATTGGCAGTCTAATTAGTATGAATTAGTTCTATAAGAACTACATTTGCGATTTGGTACTTGCTAAAGATGTAAAACCTAATTTTATTTATCTGTGTAATAATTTTATTTATCTAGTTCATGTTTCCTTCTTTGTGAAATATATCTTCAAATTATTTGAATTTTTTTTCTACTGGGTCGCTTGTTTTATCTTAAAGATTTGTAAAATGTTGTTATATAGTTTTGGTGTAATGCATTCATTAGTTTAAGGTGCAGTGAGCAGCATTTTCCAATTTGTATATTGTCATTTTAGCCTCTGTAGTGTGGCCCTTGATGAGTGGAAAATTTTAATTTTAACATAATCAAATTTATCAAATTATGATTTCATGTCCCAAATCACAAATATTTTCCTGTAGCTTCTTCTAAGAGTTTAGACATTTTCCTTTCAATTCTGCTTATATTCAGAATTTATCATTGTATTTGGAGTAACAACGTATTTTTATATGGTCTATGTGAGTAACCAATGTTCCCGGCAGAATTTATTGAATTTATTTTTCCATCACCCTCTAGTGCTACTTCAGTCATACATCAGATTTATATATTTATTGATCCTGTGGTCCTTCTCTTTCTTTTCTGACCTCACCCAGCTTGGTTTCTGTTAGATAATTTGTTCCTTAAATAAGGTTGGTATTCCCTATGTTTCTGTTCTTTGATTTCTGTTTATTTAGTTGACCCTTAAGAAATTTTTAGTACTTGGCTAGAGTTAACCCACAAAAATAACAATTTCACATGGTTCAAACTAAACTAGAATCCTTGAAACTTCTAATATATTTAGCTCTAATATCAATATTGGTCCACAAACATAAAATTCTCCCCTAATATCACTTTTTGGCTTTAAATCCACATTTTTTGTCTTTTTGCTGCAGGCTTCATAAACACCCTGCCAGCACCTCAAACACAATACATTCAGGATTTAATACACCTTTTTGTCATTTCTTCTTCAAATTTAGCCATGAAACTATTTTCTTTTGAACACTCTTGAACGAGTTTCTGCTCTTAGTTATTCATCTAAGCAAACTACTTGTTTCAGGAACATCCTTTACTCTTCCCATGTTCAGTTTTTCCCACATCCAACTAGTTCTTTCTTTTTATGATATTTTAATCTGTCCATTTCTTGTATCTCTTTTAAAATTATTTCAGTTCAGTCTTCCCTCTCTTACCATGACTGTTGCTGCATCTTAATATCTGGTTCTAATTTTGTGTCACTCAACATTGTAAAGCGGTAGAGGAATCAAATAGATGGAGATCAAAATATCAGTTGTTTTAAGGAGTTTTCTTGTAATGTGGCCAATTAAGTTTTCACCTGGCTGACCCTGCTACAGATGATAACCACACATGCAGTAAACATATGGAAAGAAAAGCCAACTAAAGGAACAAAAGATTGACAAAAAAGTAGCCAGAAGTACAGCAGGTGGTCAATATTTGAAAGAAAGGAAAGGTATGGGATGGTTTCCCATCTGATGGCTTTCCTTATTCTATTAGCATAAAGACAGGCCTCAATCAGTGACAAATAAGGTGAAAAACTTGTCTAAAAAGTTGTAACGTTTCTGGCTGGGAAAAAAAACAAAAACAGAAGATAGTGTTCAGGACAACAAGAGCTACTGGTGTGCTACTTCTTAGCATTAAGAAGCAATCCAGTCAGAGAGACTTGAAAACTATAGAAAAATTTGTACTAAAAAAAATTTGTGGGTTAATTCTGTTTAATGCATATATAGAAAAGACTCAAGGAGCCTAGCTCAGAATGAAACAATTGAATTGAGTTTGGAACTATTGCTTAATTAAATACCACATAATTCACATTTGAGTTCAACAAAGTGAATTTTTGATAAAACAAAATAAAAATCAACACTCTTGTGGATTATAACAGAATTCAATGCCTGGACACAATCTAAAATTATTGGATATACTAAGAAAATGTGAAATAATTTCAAAGTGGTCCAGGTGTTGAAACTAACATTTAAACACTACAGCAATTATAAGAATAATGCACAATAAGCTAAAGAAAATATGCTTACAGTGGAGAAAATTTAAAAAAAAATTAGAGGAGGGAATAACTATGAAGAGAATCAAGTAGAAATTCTAGAATAGCAAAATAACATATCACTTATAAAAATCTCATTGGATAGGTTTATCGGCAGAGAGGCGTTGAAGAGGAAAGATTAAATGAATGTGAAGTTGAGTTAGTAGAAATAATTAAATCAGAAAGTGGTCACCATGTTTGGGATAAGCGTCCCCCGAAGGTCTACACAGTAAAGACTTGGGGTCTACAGGATTCCACTATGAGGAGGAAGTAGAATTTTTAGGACAAGGGCCCCAGAAGGAGGGCCGTAGGTCCCTGGGGGAATAGGCTCTGAGGGGACTGTGGGACTCTATTGCCTTCCTGTCCCTTCTCTTTGCCTCCTGAACGACAGCTGAGCAGTTTGCTCTTCCAAAGTGTTCCCTCCTTTTGCAATCCAGCGATCCCATTGGGTCCAAAGCAATGGATCCATCTGGTTGCGACTGGAGCCTCCGGAGAACCCAAATAATCCTTCTCTCTTTATACACTAATTGTCTCAACTATTTAGTTCTGATAATGTGATTGGGAGGCAAGAGAGTGAAAAAGTTGACAGATCCTCACAGACTGTGGGGCCACAGCAAGGGAGAACATACACATCTATGGGAGTTTAGAAGGAAAGAACAGAGAGCAGTGCAAAAATTATCCATAAATAGGAAGACTGAAAATCTCTCATCTTTATAAAACAAATCTACAGATTCAAAAAATTCAATATACATCAAGCAAGTTAAAGACAGAAAACGCGATGCCTAATTACATCATATTCAAAATGCTAAAAATCAAAGATAAATCTTGGAAGAAGCCAGAGGAAATTTACACAGTATACCTACCAAAGGACTTGCTTTTTAAATGAGTGCTTATTTTGCACGAAAAGTCAATACCTAAATAATGTTGACTGTATCTTTAAGTGCTGAAAGCACAAACCTGCCAACTCAAAATTCTATATTAAGCAAAAATGTCTTTCTTTCATTAATGATGTTGAAATTAAAATGCTTCTAGATAGAAGAAAATTAAGCGAAATCTTCTCCAACAGTCATACCCTATAAGATATGCTAAAGGAAGTTCTTTAGACCGAAAGGAAATGATACTAACAGATGCTTGGATATTCAGGAAGAGGGAAGACCATCCAAAATGCTGAAATTATGGATCACTATAAAAGACTGTATTTTTTTTTCAATTTCTTTGAAGCACCTGACAATTTAAAAAGCAAAAATGATAATATGGTCATCTGGTATTTACATGGTATTTATTTAATACATATAATAAATATAGTACAAATGATACAGAAATGCATAGGCTTAGGCTGTTGTAAGATTTCTACATTTAATATGAAATGATATAATAGAAATTCTAAATAATTTCTAAAAAGTAAAGGATAACACATAAATAATGTGAAAGAGAATAAAGAGCAAATAGATGAGTGTAACTTCTAAAAAGAGTCCAGTAATTTAGAAAATAAAATTTATAAAGGGATAGAGAATCAAGAAACGGAAGGAAAAGCAGAAAACAACAAAAGAGAAAGGTTATATCCACTCATGTCAAAAATTACATGAACTGCTGTGGTCAAAAACTCCAATTAAAAGGCAGAGTTGCAGAACTATATGCTGCTTATAAACCTCTTAGAAATAAACACAGACAGATCAAACGTAAATGGATTGCAACAAATGAAACATGAAATCAGCTTAGGAAGGCTAAAGTGGCCACAGAATGTCAGATAAAACAGATGTAAAGACAAAGTGTATTTCTAGATATATAGTGACATTCCCCATAAAGATAGAAACAACTAATATATAGGGACCTAAAATATTCATAAATATGTATATGTGTACCTAATAGCAGTGTTTGAAAAGAATATAAAGCAAAAACAAGATATATAGGAAGTATATATACCTAAAAATATAGTTTGTAGAAGAAATCAGAAGGGAGATCAGAAAATATTTTTAACTGAATAATGGTGAATATGCAACATTTCAACATTTATGGGATGTAGCCATTTAGATAGGTATGTGCTTTTATTACTTCTTCTTAAAAAAGAAAATCAGTGATGAAAGATTTGCCCTGAAAAGGGCAGGAAAGAATTATAAAACAACGGAAAGGAAGGGAAAGGAAGGAAACAATGACAATAGTAATGGTGAAAATCAGCAAAATATAAAAGACTTGATTATTTCCTAACCAGAGTAAGAGAAAAACAGAAAGAAGTAAGCTTCCATTAAAGGAAGCAGCAGGAGTGGGGAGTGGGTTCCAAAAAAATGGTGAAAGCAATGCCATCCTTGAGATTTCCTTTCTTCTTTTCTTTTCTTTTTGTGACTACTGTGTTTGTGTACAGTGTTCTGAGGTCACCTACTGTAAGCACATTCTGCATAGTGTCCTGACCACTGTATCAGCACCCACCTCTTCAGCTCCCTTTGCATAGGAATCACACTTGAATTCACACACGCACACACGCACAGACACACACACAGAGCTGGGTTGGTAAATGTAAGGATAGGAATTCTAAGCAGTGGGAAATTCTAGGAGTAAAGTCCGTATGACTCTTTACTGGAGTGGGCAGCCCCATCCTTGTCTCTGTTTAATGGGGGGCCGGTCCCCCACTGTTGCCCTCAAATATTCAGTGTCTGGTAACTGCCGGGCACCCAAGGGCTCTAGTCCACAGATCTCAAAGTGTTCTGCTCCCTGGCTAGGTAAGATCCCAGGGAATCTTAGGCAATCTTATGGGGAAATCTTTGGGGAAACCGTAGGACTTGCCTAGATGGCTGGAATCAGCCACGTGAGGAGGCAACGCTTTCCTTGTAAACATTATTCAGGTCTGTGGAACACCCAACCATCATTTGCCTTTTGCTGTCTCCTGCCTTATTTATTTCCATCATTATTAGAAACATGCTGTGATAAGAACATAAGGTCAGAATATTTCATCCTCTGTGTCTGAAATATTTATCAATATTTAAGAAGGCCATCATAGCCACTGCAAATGTCAACCTAGTGGTGAGAATGATGGGAAATCAGAAAAAGTTATTTGGGTGGAAGTAGCTAAAATATTATATTTTATTATCATTGTTATCCTACTTAGGCTGAAGTTTGCTGCTTATATATACTTCAGAATTATGAGAGAATAGAAATAGGACTTACATATTATGACTGTTCTATTTATTTTGGGGAAACAACACTTGAAAAATCACCTAGACTCCCACAGCCGTGGGATGATCTGAAAGGTAAACATTTTCCTATTTTACACCTTTCAAGAGAGTTTCAAGGCCTGATAATGGAAGCTGTTCTCAAAAACAACATCCACTTTGGGTCATAGCAAGACCTCCCATCCCACTTTTGTATCTTTCCTCTTCATCTTCTAGTTCTTTCTTCCTCTTATCTTGGTCTCCCTGCTGTCTTAGATTTCTCATCTGTTTTCTTCACTGTGATTGAGTGCTTTCTACAAAGAGGCATGTAAAGTATTTGATCCTTGCAAAGATATACTAGTATCATCATTTCAGAGCTGAAGACACTGAGGCTCTGAAATTCAGAGAGCTATGTCTACATCTCTCCATCACACCATCACCCTCTGTTTTATTTCTCTTTATTATTTGTCTTTGTTAATAAAGTGGAGTTACTTAATACTAAGTAAATGTTTTAAATCTCACTCTAAAATTTATTGAAATATTTTTCTGATAGTTTTTTTAAACCAGTGATAGACATTAGTAATGAGATTAATAAGTAATGGAAAAAAATCAAAAAAGGAGAAAGAAATAGAACAAAAGAGAATGAATTGTTCTGTATATAAATTTACTCAATTGATTAAAAACCCATACAAGGAATATTGCTAAATGAAAGATGCTAGTCTGAAAAGGCAACACATTGTATGATTCAAACTCTATGACATCCTATAAAAAAGACCAAAAAACAAAAAACTATAGAGTTAAAAATATCTGTGGTTGCCAGAAATTGGAGCACAGGATGAATAGGTGAAAGATGATGGAATTTCAGTGTAGTGAGATGATTCTGTATATCTTTGTAATAGAGAATACATGGCACATTATGCATTTGGCAAGACCCACAGAAGAGCACAACACAAAAACTGAACCCTAATGTACACTATGGACATTAGTTAATAATAATGTAATAATATTGGCTCACCAGTTTTAACAAATGTCCTAGAACAATACACTGATGTTAACAATGCGGGAAACTGAGAGAAGAGAGTGTATGGAGTTTCATAGACTTTATTCAAGGTTTTTTTAAGCCTATAAGTCTTTTAAAAAGTAAAATGTTTTTTAAGGAATTCCTTTAAAAACATTGGTACAGGAAGAAGACTGATGTCCAGATGTCAAAATCTACCCCATTTTTAGGATATGCTCAAGTTGCCGCATTGGTTGTCTGCTAAATGTCTGAATCCCAGTGAATAGATGCTGGTGGCTTTAAATGATGAACAAAGAACAAAGAGAAACGATTCTAATATAAATTCCATTTTTTCTATTCACCGAAGACAGCATGCTCATGCCTTTAAGTCGTGGACAGATGGTGCAGTGACAGGCGGTGGGGATTCATACACGCAGGACTGAATCTCATTACACTCTAACAAGAAGATCATAATGGAGACAATCAAAACCAAGCCTGGCTAATCATATGCAAGCAACACTGATTTTTCTTTTTTTTTTTTAATCTAGGGACAGGGACATTTTCATGGAATCTGAGAAATCTGATGATGGATAATACTTTCATTATCTTTTATTTCTTTTGTTCCTTGAAAAGCTAAGTAAACCAATGAAATTTAAAAACTAATTTCCAATTACACTACAGTTACTTTTGCTATTGTGCTTTCTCACAATATTACTGTAGAGTAGCCATCTCTTTTGCTTGCTTACTATTCTTATTATCTTTCTAGAAGTCCTTTAAAAATGTTTATACCACTTTCTGTCTCTTACGATATATGCGATCAATAATAAAAGGAGTCAGCACAATCCCCCAGATCTATCATCAACAAACTCACCAAATTTCAATATTTTGCCAATATGCAGGGCTCTATTTTTAGCTTATATTGTAGACTTCACTTCTAAATGGATTAAAACACTATCAGGCTCATATATTTTGTAGAACTCATTAAATTACAAGTGTGCATCCACACGAGACCATTTTGGGAGAAGTAGTGAAGTGTCTGTGATTTTTTCCAAAATTATTAAAACTTTCAGAAAGGCATGCCTACTTAGAAATGATCTCTCTGTGGCTAGTAATCATCCTGGGACAGGTGAGATTTTAAGAAATTCATCTTTAAAAGAAAAACAAAAACAAGCTTGACATGGTAAAATTGCTAGGAGTCCAAGCTTCATGAGGACATGGGAAAGAAGGTGAGAAAATAATGAGGACAGTGAGGGGTGATGGATGTCTTTCAGTGTAACTGCTGCTGGAGCAGAAGGACAGGGATGAAGGAGCAGGGGGTAGGGTGGAGCCTGACACTAGAAGCTCTTGCTAAGCATGGTGTGTTGAGGTGCGGTGGGGGAGGGAGAGTGGCTGGTTTATACAAGAGTCTACCCTGAAAAGTCTCTTGAAACAAACTCATGGAAATGGCAGGTAAAGTGACGCAAATGTTATTTCCAGTGAGTAGCTGAGGTATCAAGAAGGAAATCTCTTTGCAGTAGAAATGAGCCACAGAGCTAAGAATGAGGACTGAGGTCCTACTTTCTTGGACAGGTGTCAGCAAGGGGCAGTGACCAAACTGGTGTTCTGGGCAACGATGACTTTGTGGAACCAAGAAGAGTGACCTTAGACCTGCAAGAAGCAAGTGATGACTTAGCAGCCATCTGCCCTGGTGGAGACAATTGTCGTAACACACTCTTTCAGCCACAGGAGAGAGCAAAGAGCAGTCTTCTCTATCCTCGGCTGGCTTGAGAGGGAAAAATTCTCCTCTAGGAACTATAAACTCCTGCTCTGTCCACTAATGTGGATTGGAGTGCAGAAATACAAATATGCTGGGACTCAGAAGCACGAAACACTAGAAATTTCCATAAAACAGTGTTCTCAGGCCTGTGGAGATACGACTGGCATTTGGCACAACTGTCTGAGTTCCCAGGTCGAGCCCTGTTTACGTGAGGTTCGCGACTCAAAAGCACGAACGTGCAAGGGAGCAGGCCTCCACAATCAAGTGAGCACACAAAAGGAGTAAGAGTACAAGCCCAAGACCTTCCTGTTTCATTATCCTTCAACAGAAGCCATAGAATAGTTTCAAAATGGTGAAAGTTTGGAAAAGGGCAATTCACGTTTAAGAAAATGGCAGTATAAGCAAATACAGTAATATCAGGTGAGCTAGAAACGTAAAGAAAGCATAGTTATTAGAACCTCAACGAACAGGTAAATTGTAGACTAAATGTAGCTGAAGACAAAATTGGCAAGAAGGAATTTTGATTGTGATGTTTCTCAATTTTGGTTGCATTTTAGAATCTAGGAATGTTTATAAACCCCCGTAATCCAGACTATGCCCCAGATCAATTAGATAAAAATCTCAGAGGAAGAGTTCTGTACACTAGTGTTTAAGTTTCTGTGGGTGATTCTAACGTGTGGCTGTTTTAGTAACAGCTGCCTCACAATGGTGTGCTGGAAAATGAGTAATGGAAATATCATGAGCCAGGAAAAAAAAAAAAGCAAAATATACACAAATACTCTATCTTTTTGGTTCTGTATTTATTGAATGACTTTGCTCTGCCAGAAACTCTGCCAGTCACAGGAGATAAAAAGATAAATGAGACACAAAAACGAAAAATTTGAAGAGTGTCTTTAAGCCAAATTACCAAAAAATCTGAACCCAGTAATGTGCCGGTTTAGACAACCATTCTTTTTTTTTTTTTTTTTTTGGTGTCGAGGATCAAACTCAGGGCCTTGTGCATGCTAGGCAGGCACTCTAACCACTGAGCTAAATCCCCAGCCTAGACAGCCAATTACAAGGCGGCTGAAACTTACTCTACAAGGGAAAATAGTAACATAATAAAGGTATACTGAGAAACCTCGACTCACTAAGTATGCATGTGAAACTACTGTGTGTTTTTCCTGGTGGCTTCTCCCAAGTGTGCTGTATTGAAACTAACTTTTCTCATGTGTGCTGTATCGAAACCTCATGGAATCTCAGTCCTCCATGACCTTTATTCCTTCTGCTACGGTGGTCTCATCTAGAATTGAGTCCCCATCCTCAATTGTGATCAGCTCACTCAAGTTTTTGTCAATGTCTTTTTGTCTTCCCTCTTCTGGGGACAAAAATCTCACCATCACTACTGAACTCACCACCTTGCGCTAGCCTCCTCTTAATATGCTTGGAGGGAAAATTTGGGGAGTGGTTGGCATTAGAATCTAAACTGTAACTTTTAAAGAAATTACTAAGATGAATGAGTGCCAATTATGAAGAGTCCGTGATTTGAGAATGTGTTTTCCTTGGCTTTAGGCCACCACCCGACTCTGGAACCAAGGAAGCGCCTCGTCTCTGTCCATGTACACCAGTGAGGCAAATGATACCTCACTGCCCAACCTTAAAAATAAATGAAAATGAATAAGTTATTCCTTTTCCACTTGTCAAATCTGTTTCCCACAAGAAATAGTTAACAGTGCCTCCTTTTTAAGAAAGCAGCATACTTGACTGTTAAATTTTCTCACTAATCTTGTAAAATTCTTGAAATGTTGGGAAATCCCAACATTCCAGAATTATTTCTTGGAATGCATTTCACCACAAAATTTATAATGTTAATCTTCTTTAAAAACATCCGGAAAGTGATATCAATATTTTCCAACTCACTAGTTTGTTACAGTTTGTATTGATTAAATAATCCAAGTTAAAGATGATGTGACCAGACAAAGCACTTATTACAACTACAGAAGTCTTGATTCTAACCATTGTCTGCACTGTACTGCCCCCTAATGGTTTGTTTTATTATGGTGCACTAGCTAGACAAGCCTTTCATTTGCCATCATCTGCATTGATATTTGAAAGGAAATAATAATAGTAATAGCAATAACCCAGACACTAGTAGGTGTCTACTATTATACAGCACTCTTCATCTATTTTGATAAAACTCATAAAGTTATATTTAAATGATAAAAGAGAATAATCACAATAATTTTATTGGTCTTTTTGATTAACTCTTTCATAAAACTAAACATTTTTAAAGCATTTTGATAAAAATTATAGAAGCCAAGAAGC
Source organism: Hystrix cristata (assembly GCA_004026905.1). Taxonomy (NCBI): domain Eukaryota; kingdom Metazoa; phylum Chordata; class Mammalia; order Rodentia; family Hystricidae; genus Hystrix; species Hystrix cristata. Next base: position 88,152 of record PVJO010005005.1, on the reverse strand, counting down.
AGAGGATTCTCTAGGAGCAGCTTCTTAATTTCATTGTTTTTTTGTGAGAAAACTGGTTTCAGAAAGGAAAACACACTCTAAATATTTGTTGAAAGTCTCAAAATTGGCTGGTGAATTGAGATGAAAACCGCAGGCATTTTGACTCAACAGCTGGGCTTTTCTGCAGTCTGACTTTATGCACTAAGAAGACTGTCTCACATATGTACTGGAGAAAGTGTCAGGAAGTTATGGAAATGGTTAGCAAGATCAGATTAGCTTGGTCATATTTCACGGAATAAAAGTAAAAGTCTTCTGAAATAAAATTATATGAAGTGAAGTGTGCTGCCTTGAAGAATAAAAAGAGAGTCTTAGAGAATGTAGACTCAAAATAGTGCTTCAGTTCAAAGTGAAGCATATAACTGTCATTCAACTTAATAAAGATACATTGATTTTATTTAGGCAAAGATATATATTATTGCTGCTGTATATTTTACTTGAGTGAGTAAATAGTAAGCCCCAGGCATTACATAGGAATAATGGAGCTAGGCTGGGTTTTCTTTGTTCTTAACATCTGACTCAGCATAGAAAGAAAAGGAAAGAAACTGCCAAGAACACTTTTTACTTTGGGGGTGGCGGTGCTGGGGATCGAACTCAGGGCCTTGTACTTACTAGGCAAACATTCTGCCACTGAGCTAAATCCAAATTCCTAGTTTTTACTTTTTTCCTCTTCTACCTTTGTGTTCATTTCTATACCACAATTCCTCAATAGAAAAATCTGTTAGTTTCTTGAGGTTTATAAATCTGTTATTTACTGTCAAATCATGTGTGAAATTGAAAGCTCCAAGTCCTAATATATTGTCTGAGTAGGCACTTTACTGGAATAATTGAGAAAATATTACTGCAGTGATACCTTTTCTTTAGTCCATTCATAAAAATCCCAAATTTAAAAAGGATGATAATTTTTTAAAAGAATCAAAATACAATTTTTGGAAATAATTTATTAAAAATTCTGAATACATGTATTTAGAAAGACCAAGTTTTCCTGCTTTTTATATATGAAAACTAAATTTGAAGACTTATACAGGGCTGCTCAGGGCCTGGTCATAAAAGTAGGTGTTACGGAGAAAGTTACCTAAAGATGAAGTGACCTAAGTATCAGCATCCCCTGAGAACTGGTAGGACATGCACATGGCCCAGCCCCTTTGTAGATCTCCGCAGTCAGAGCCCTCCAAGAGGACCCCAAAATCTGTGTTTAGTTGTGCAGGTTCACTTGCCTGCTGAGGTGGCAGTGATCGGGGACCAAGATAGACCCTCTTTCTTCCTTGTCTTCAGAGAGTTTTTCCTAAAGAAAAAAATCTTACTTCTGACACCAGCTGTGGTGGTTACCAATTTATTACTTCTCATTTAAAACTTCACCCTTTAGTGCTCTACTCTGTCATCATCGAGGTGGGCCCTGCAATTAGTTCTTCTTTTCCAGGGAGCACAATGTCACTGGAGGGCACAGCTATAATTCTATTGTAAGAAGAAGGGATTGATCGTCCTGGGGTGGTGTGCTCCTCCCACGAGGCTCCTCTACCATCACCTCCGGCACCAATTTGTCCAGCACTGTCCAGGGCCAGCAGCTTTATGATGCCTTCCTGGGCAACAGCATAGTAGGGTGCCATGGGTACCCCAGCTCTCTACAGACCAGTTCTCCAGAAGTCCCTCAGGAAGCTTTTTTATTTTGGGTAGATGTCAAGTCACTCTTTTTTTAATTGTTTGAGATATCTAGGAGTCGTATAACAATTTTGTTTTAAAATGTCACTGTTAACAATAAAGGAAAATGCCATCCTTTCCAACTATTTAAATGTATGATTAAAGCATTAGTTCTCAACTCAACAATGTATAAATGGTATATAATTTCAGAAATACTGAACAGGTGGACAGGTGCTTCACAGAAGCCCAGACAGCAGGTATATAGCCAGTGGCAGCAGCAAAAGCATTCTACTTCTCTGCCCTCAGGTGATGCCCTGCAGCCCTTTCCAGCAAGGACTAGGATTCAGCCTAGTGGAGGCTCAAAGAGCAGGGCTGGCACTTCCAGGAGATGCTGTTTTAGATTTAGCGGGGAGTAGCAGCTTCCAATGTTTGCTACTTCTGTATTCTTCAGTGTTTTGTTTACCTCTCATAAAGGAATTCCTGATTCCTACCATCTCTTTTTTATTTTGCTCTTCATATTATTCATATTTTACATTTCTCATATTAGAGAAACTGTGCAATATTTAACCTTTCTGGGTCTGACTTATTTCACTTAACATTATTGTCATAGGAGATAGGGCATGGCAAAGCTGGCTGGAAAAATGGGCAGGACTTGCCAGTTACAAGATCCCAGGGCAACAAAAGAGAGGACTCTGTAGGACTTCTCCTGAGCTTGCCTGAAGACATGAGGACACAAAAGAAGAGCGGCCATCACCGAAAGCCGCTCTCCTGCATGAGTCTTTGTGGAAGCCCACCCCGTGTTTCTCAGACATGGCGTGTACTTTTATTTTTATTCTTGTCCTCTTTTTTCTTTGTTCAACCCAAGTTTGCTATACAGGGCTGGTTTTTCCCATACCTATTTTCCCATATTTTTCAAGTAAACTTTTTGGCACTGTTCTTGCTTGTCTCTTTCAATACTTTGTTCGAGACAAGAAAGACTTGGAGTATTTTTGATTGGCGATCCTTTTCTAAAATAACATTATAATCTGAAGATCTGTTCACTTTCCTACAAATGGTTCACATTTATCCTTACTTATGGCCAAGTAGTACTGCATTGTGTATATGTACCACACTTTTTTTTAAAACTATTTATCTTTTCATCATAGGCCACTTCCATGATTTAGCTATTATGAGTTGTGCTGCTATAGACATGAATATCCACATATCACTGTAATATGATAACTTTAACTCTGTTGGGAAGTTAACCAGAAGAGATACAGCTGCGTCAAATGGAATTTCTATTTTTAGTTTTTTGAGATACCTCCATACTAATTTCCACAGTGGTTGTACTAGTTTACATTCCCACCAAAAATGTAGAAGAATTCCTTTTCCTCTACATTTGTTATTTTTTGAGTGCTTGCTGATAGCTATTCTTAGTGGAATAAGATGGAATCTCAGTAGTGTTGTCTTGATTTGCATTTCTCTAATAGCCAAAGATGCAGAACTGGTTTTTTTGTACTTATCAACCATTTGTACTTCTTTTGAGAAGTGTCTACTCACTTCATTTGGCCATTCTTTGATTGGGTCTTTTATTTGGGGGCAGCATCTAGTTTTCTTTTAGCTCTCTGTAAATTCTAGATATTAGTTCTCAGCCACACGAATCGTTGACAAATTTGTTTCTCATTCTGTAGGCTGTCTCTTCAATGCATTAGTCATTTCCTTTGTTGTGCAGAAGAATTTTATGTATTTATTTTTGCCTCTTTATGTCTGCTTCACATATTTAGCATTTCGGAGTTTCAAATTGCCTAAATGAGATCAAAAATATTATTTTGACTTTCTTTCAGCTAAAGAGAAATCATCATTCTCTTGGCAACTTTTTTGAGTCTCCTCTAATTTCCGACCACCCTACCCCTCCCCAAGTCACAACTTTGCCTGGAGAACCAGGAGTGAGGACAGAAGGCTGAGATCAGGAGAGACCTGGATAATGCTGGTATTTAGATCTACAGTGTAGAGATGTCTCCTCATTCCTTCCTCCCATGGAGAAGACTTTTCTCAACAGAAATAATGAGCATGTACCATAGATCTCCTTCCTCATTCTGGGTTCTCCAGATGAAGTACTTCAATATATAACTTCATATAAGTATGCTCCCTACAATACTGACTCACATTGTACTGAATGACAAATATATTTTAACTCAAATATTACATGGGACACAGTGCTACAAAAAATTATTCATGAATGATCTGAAATGCAAATTTAACTGGGTGTCTGTGTTGCCCTCCCTCCAGAGACCCTGCCTCGTCCATCATTGCCAGCAGCTGTGATGTAAGTTTCCTGAGGGCCTGAGCCTTCTTTTGTTGTTATTTTGTCTTCTTTTTGCCCTGTGTCCTAAAAGGAAAAAAGAAAAAGGAAGTTGACAGACATTTGTAATCAGAAGGTCTGGGTTTCCTGCCAGAACAGGACTTTGCTTTCTGACCACAGGCCGTGGTTAGAAAGGGCTGAGATGCGGATGCAGAGTTACTGGACCCACACACAATCTGCTCCATCTCCCTCGGGCAGTCGTGCCCCTCTCTATCGTCCTCCAGTTGCCTGGAATGGTGAATTACAACTGGGTTTGACTCCAAGTCCTCCTGATTTCTTACTCTTTAAAACAAAAGTGACAACGGGAGGGCGCTGGACGACTCTTCAGGGATTCCCTCCTGTCCTGGACCCCCAGCCTGGGCTCTCCTCAAGTGCTTCCTGGGGAACCAGTGGTGGGCGAGCAATGGAGGGACAAGACAAAAAAAGAATAGAAGGGAAAAAATGGAAACAAAGCTTTTGTAAATAAGGAGAGGAAGAGGAGTGGAAGGGAGGGGAGGGGAATGGGAAAAAAAGCAGCAGCAAAATATATCAAATTCCCTATGGTAAATGTTATCGTTATGTGTATTTCTAAAACGTACCACTAAGATAAAATGAAAAAGAAACAAACAAAAGAGAAAGGAGATTGTTCCCAGAAGTCCATGCAACTATAATCCTAAACGAGACTCTCATGGAAGTGGGGAGCTGATTGGTCCCCCAGCTCTGTGCTGTCCTCCTGGCTGGTGTGAGGCTTCCTTGAACCTCAGGCCAAGTGCAGGGAAGGCTTTCTGCCCGGCAGCGGGCAAAACGTGCTCCCGAGGGGCCCAGGCCCTCTGTGGTGCTTGCTAGAGTGAGGTTGCTAAAGCCTTCTGTTAACTTCTGCCTTCAACTTGCTTTAAGTACTCCAGAGAGTTCCCAGGGATCCAGAATACTCCTTCTCGCATCCATACTGCAGTATCACCTTATTTTCCCTTGATAACCGGAACCAGCCACCACAGATCACACACCAAGCCCCACTTCCACCCACAGGAAGGTAGTGGTATAACCCGGCTCTGCTGAGGCAGGAGGAAGGCCGGCTGGGAGTGGGGAAGGGCGGCCTTCCCGTCCAGTGGAGCTTTTGTCATGAGGCACAGGGAGGGCGAGGGCTTTGGGCCTGGCCTTCTGCCAGTTGCCAGGGATCATTTTTTTTTTTCCCCCAGCACTGGAGATTGAAACAAGTGCCTTCACACTGAGCTACCTCCTCAACCCTCTTAGTTTAAATTGTTTTTTTGTTTGTTTGTTTGTTTTTTAATTTTGAGACAGGATCTTGTTAAGCCTTAAACTACTCAAACTTGTGATCCTCCTTCTTCAGCCTCCAAGAGTGCTAGGCTTACCGCTGTGAACCACTGCACCTGGCGTGGCCACGGATCCTTTAAGGCGTCTGCTGATTCTCGGTGCTTGTGGTCCTGAGTGAAACCCAGCGTCTTCTGGTGCAGGAGCCAGTGAATAAGCGACCCTGCTGTGAAGGAAGGAAGGGACGCACAAGTCCCTCTGTGGGACCTCCCTGTGGGAACGGCCCGTGTGAGGATGGAGGGCGTCCATCTCTAGCAATACGGGCCACCTTCGTGGTTGTTCGTCACATTTCCTGTGGGCTTAGCACGCACCATGAAACACACAATGTACCTCTCTCCTTAGCCCTCACAGCCGCATTCTCAGGATGTCTCAGCCTCCTTTCCCAGTGATGAGACAGAGAGACAAAGTCATCTTCCTCAAGACCACCTGGGCGAGAAGTGGTGAGCTGTGGTTTGAATCCAGGTTTGGCCAAGCTCAGGTCCTTCCAGGCCCAGTTCCATCTGGAAGACTGTTAGGCCACCACTCCCCAGCGGTGGTTCTCCACCAGGGCAGGTCTCACTGGGGGACATCACCCCAGGGGCATGTGCTAATGATCGAGACATTTTTGGTTGCCATAACTTGTGTGCGCCTGGGGAGGGAAGGGGGGTCACTGGCGTCCGGCGGGTTGAGACCAGGGATGCTGCTGACCATCCTCCAAAGCCCAGGGCAGCCCCCCGACTCCACAGCACAGAGCGCTAAGCATCCAGCCAGCCTCAGTAGTGTGTAGGTTGAGAAACCCTGCTGAGAGTGCTTCCTCCCACATCCCCAGACTATTGCCTGTTCCTCAGCACCAGGGTTCGCAGGGCTCAAGACTGTTAACTCTGCACTCAGTTCCACCACTAGTAGGCTTGGTGAGCTCAGGCGAGGGGCGTGCCCTTTGTGCCTCACTCTTTCCATCTGAAAATGGGGACAAGGAGAGTGTCCGTGTCGTGAGGCTTTTGGCAGGGGTGCAGAGAGATCACACATGGAGATCGTGCTTACAGAACCAGTGCTCTGGGCATTGTAACATCTAGGCAACAGTAGCGATCCATTATAAAAATAGCTACTATTCTTTTTTTAAGTCTATGAATACATACAACAAGTAGCGGCAGGGACCTGGGAAGTAAAGGATGAACAAATAAATGGGCTTAGGTCTCCCTCTACTGGCAGAAAGGAGGAAGTGCTGGAGGAAGAAGAACCATTGTTCTTGCTCATCTACAGACACACCTTATTTATTGGTACATGTTTATGATACATAATGGTTATACTCGGCTTGGGGAGTTGGTACCTGTGTATATCACAGCTCGGTCATCTTTACTTCTCCTCCCTCAACTGCCCTCCTTTCTCCCTCCTTGCACCAATCCCCTTGCTATCTCTGCAAAGTCTGTCTCCTTGTTTCTTAACACATGTCTTTTGTTTTTTAAATTATTGATATTTGGGATGACACCACTAAAATCAAGGTTGACTCACTTTTTCTGGGCCTCAGTTTTCTCATCTGAGAGAGAAGTGGGCCATGGGATGTCAAGGTTTCTTTCGGTGCTAAAATCACCTGATTCTGTCAGGAGGCAGATATCTTACCCTGCCAGTCACAGTTAAATACAGAACATGCTCCACAGGAAAGCATCGTCCAGTGTTTCCCAAGCGCAGCCCTGATCATCACTTTTATAATACAGAGTTCCAGCCCTCAGACCTGTGGAGTCAAATCTCCGGGGTTGGAGCCTGAGAATCTGGGATTTTAAACAGCATTGCATGTGTTCTCACTAACCTGCGAGTTTCTGAAATGTCGATTTTATTTAGATCCACCCAGGGAAACATGTTTCAGACGACAGTGAGTACCTTCCATGTGCTCATCCCTGCAGAAGTCATCATGGGCAGCTCGAGCTGGTTTCAGTCTCTCTGCCTAACCTTCCTTTCTTCTCAAACGTCCACTCATTTCTTATTTCTTGTTACAAATAGATGCATAAATAATTAGACGTGTGTGTGTGCACACTCATGCACATATGTGTCCTTGTTAAAAATTATATGACTCGGAGGAAGATAAAGTGAGATTGTCCAGGAGTTTAGAAATTTGCTGATTCTAGGGGAATTTACATGACAACTGTGTGGTGGGTACTGCCCTTGTAGGCAGCATCCTTAGAGTCCTGCCCTCCCTACTTCACCAGGTGGGGAGTATGTTATTATTCTTTATATTAAAAAAGCATTAAAATCTAAATTTGATAAATTTCCTCTATTTGTATGGTAGGCAACTCAGATGCCTTTGTACAATTTGGTGTGTGCTGAGAGGTTTTAAAACGTTGTTTGTGTGGAGTGAACAGATCAAGAGGCGATGAACAAGACAGGGCGGGCTTTATCATTTCATTACCCTCTGACTTCTGCGGGCAATTTAGCTAAACCCTGTAACGCCAGGTTTTATCCAGAGTGAAAGCGAGGGCAAGAATCACTCCCTGATGTCCCAAGGATTATATGAGATAAAGATGTTTATTAGGTAAGAACTACTTTAGAGAATTCAGTTCATGGTATTTTTTCAATTTGAAGAATATATTAATTTCAATTTGGATTTGTAAGCCATGGTTTAAGTTATGACACTCAGGATAAAAATGAATTTTCTGCAGATTTTCTTTCTTATTCATGATCCTGTACTGGGATTTAAATCCAATAGAACCCAGTTTTGCAGGCTGGCCACCAAGATTAGTAAAGATGTAACACCAGAAAATCCTGGGCTGTTTTCTCAAGACAAGAGTCTGTGGGCCTTTGAGGTCTCTTTCCGTCACGCCACCTTCAAAGTGGTCCCCTCCACTAGGAGGACTTGGGAAGCACTTCAAGGCCCCTAATGGCTATCCTGCCTGGGTGACCAGTCTTGTCATTCAGGGGCAGAGCCCAAGACCAGAGTCTATTTCCCTGTGGAAACTCTTGAGCTACCTTCTCAGACTACTTCAGAGGATCCCCTACCCTCTTTGACCTCCAAAGTTGTACAACTCTCAAATCACCTCCCTTCTCTTTATTCCCACTCACTGCACTGTGTGGCCCAGAGCATCCCAAACAAAAACTCCGGCAGGTCTCTAAGGAATGAAAAAGACTACACAAGCTAGGAGGAGATTCAAACAAGGGGCAAAGCTGGGCATTCATTCCCTGCAGACAGGAGAGACAGATTAGTCTGCCACAAAAAAATAATCGTACAAAACTAACAAGGTCAGCAAGGTGCAGGTGAGTGTCTCTGGAAAATCCCTTATGCCTGCCTCGGCCCCAAATTCCCTGTGGTGAGATGGGTGGCTGTTGCATGGGGCCTAAGGATGTTTTTTGCTATTGACAGAAAGCTTCTGGGGCCCTGGCTGGGCTGAGCTGCAGCTGTTCTCCTTTGCTGGTGGAGCCAGCATGCATCTCGTTTTGTTTTTCTTCCTCTGGTGCTTAAATTGGGTACTACACACCTGGTCCCTTGAACACAACGTTTAATGAAAGAAACCAAAAATAGCTAAATACTGTGTTTGATATAATTGATTTGTTTGATGTTAAGACATTATTTGTTTGCTGTGAAGACATGTGACTCATTTAGGAGGCAAGTATATCAGAATTGAACGAAGAATAAGAGTCTTACAAAACGAAGTCTGCATCCTGCTGTATTCTCTAACGTCTGACTTTGTTAATCGTGTTTCCTTTCATTTCAACTAGATTTATCTGTGTTATTTTTTCTCCCGAGTTAGATCTCGATGTTGTCAACACCCCTCCTTTTATTTTTAGAATTTTATCAACTCAAGATTATATCCTGACTTATCTCTGATTTCAGCTTTGCTGATTACCTTTGCATCTTTATAGGCATCATACACATGAACATCAGCCAGATACATGTTATACATCTATTTCATGTTCTTGATCAACTTGAGGTGGAGTCTGCAAGGACTATTACTCTATTTTTGCTCATTTATTTTCATATATAATGAAAGAAAGCATTGTTCATTTGGAAAACATAAACGCGGTCACTACAGAGAAAGACAAAGAATAAAATAAATTATTGATTAACACAAAAGTCAGTCATGTAGAAATTTGAGTAGCCAGTTTTCATCTCTTAATAGCAATGTGCACACATTATGTGTTAATCTATGACAGAGTCTGATGCTATGCAACCTGTAGTTATTCTTAACAGGCATTTGTGAATATTTAATATTTTCCAATATTATCTCATTGACTGGTCAAATAACATGAGTTATTTGTGGCTCTTTCAGTATATGAACATGTTACCTTCCAGCATTGATTACAGTTCCTCAAACTGTGTAGGATGTGCCATTTTCCTTGTATCTTTGATTCAATGGAATATAGTCATTTCTAAAACCCTTTCATCTTAATTGATGAAAATTTCATAGGCCTATATTTGACTAAGAGTAAGAGTTATCATTTTGTATTTGCTTACTGTGTATTCACAAAGTTTCCTATTTGTAGAACCAATTAAATTTCCCCGTCAATTTTTCTACTAGGACATTTTTGGTTTTGGTTTTTATTGATTGATAACTTCTGTTTATATTTAAAATATAGGATGCCAAATAATGAAATGAAATCTATAGAGCTGAAGCATAGAAATACAAACCAAAAAATGGACCAAAATCTCAAGACGTGAGTGTTAAATGTGCATCTCTCATTCCTTAACGTATCTCATAGACAGAAACCATGAGGCCTAATGGAGTTGAATAAGAAAATGAATGAGGTTCACTTTTATTTTCCTATTGCTTCTTCAGAAATATCAGTTACATATGTGCCAGATTCCTGTCCCCTCATCACAGTATCTATTCTTTTTCCCTTTTTGCTATTTTTCATTTCTTTCTTCATTTTTTCCTTCTGCTCTAAAAGACCCTGTCAGCCTTATTCTCCACTTTGCTTGGATTTTCTGCAGTTGATCCATCTTTGAAGTTTCTAACTGCTTATATTATGCTACTTTTTACATCCTGAATTTGTGTTCTTCTTTCTCTCCAACCCATTTCTTCTCGTTTTGCTATCATATTTCATTCTTTATGTATTGATTGACAGAAGCCATAACAATACTTACTCAAGCTAGAAAAAGTCTCCACCTAAAATGTTTAGAATTAAGCCTAAAGGGGTTTTTGCTTTCCCATAGCAACCTATGCTTGTTCCTCTGTCTTTCTCATGCTATGTTTCTATAAATTTTTTATTGGAAAATATTTCCAAGTTCTTTTTTGCTGCTTTTGTCAATTTACTTCCAAATAAAGTCAGCTCTATCTTTGCCTGCAATTTGGTCACGATATAGAATGGTCCTGTTACTGGTTTGTGGATCCTGTTAGATCATCTTCCTACAGAATGAGTCAAAGAACCAGATGATGCAAACTGGTAATGCTAGTCCATTATTTGAGTAATCTCAGATGTATTGAAAATGGGAATTCATCCTTGGGCTATTCTCTGTGTAGAAACATCCGTGTAAGTGGCCAGTTTTTCCAGGTTTCGACTTTTGTTTGTTCTGAGATTTTCCTTCAACAACAGGTCTAGCTGTATCTGATATTCCAAGATTATTGTTGCTACCAGCTGCGATGTTAGTGTCGTGATTTATTAGCGAAGTCTCATTAAGTCTGAGAAATGAAGGGCTCGCAATGGATGTAAACCGGTCTCAGTAGTGAAAGCTTGAATCCAGAAGTCGATTCCACAGTCCAGAAGCTGACAGGTAGTTTGTGTGCAGCCACCCTCAGGCTTCTCACAGATGTGGCTGCAGTAGTGAAACTTTAGAAACTGGGGGCTCCAGGTGGAATGGCGTGTCTTTCCGTCATGGCCATCTGTGACATTCATCCCCTCTGATTGTACTGACTTTCTTTATCCTTTGGTATTTCCATGCCTGTGGCTTATTCTGCAGTATCTCTTCATTAGACTTCATTGCTTTTCTTGTGTGGCTATTACTTTCCATCTACTTACTCATAGGAGAATGAAAGAGAAACCCAAGACGGATTTGTCATTTTGGCACTACGTAACATGAGTTTCCACAGCCTCCTTGCATGTCTGGTGTTCCATTACCTTGGATCTAACCCTAAAGTGTTAAGAGTAGCCCCTAGTCCCAATTTGGATGTGTAGGAGCCCTTCAGACCTCTGGGGACAGTCTGATCCTCTAAGGGATATTCTCCTGCTCTGACTCTTGGGTCTTTTGATGAGCCCAGGGAATCACTGTGGCTCCTGTTTGAAGAGTTATACAAGATAACCCACTTCAAAAAAAGTTAACCCTACTGTGGCCAGCTATTGTCCTTAAAATAAATCCAAACAGTACTCTGATTCTACTGCAAGGTCAGGGGTCTTCCTTCATCTCTGTCCTCAAGCCAGGCCTCTCTTCTCCCCACCGGTCAACCGCATTGGTTTCTTCCGGTCCTCTCTTACTTCGTGGCCTTTGCATGCATGATTTTAATGACCTACAACAGCAAAGAATATCAGAGGGAAAGAGAATTCCCTTGCTTTTCACTCAACCAGCTCCTCATTCTCAAAGTCGTCTCTCAGATGTCACCCACAGAAGAATCTTCTGATCGCCCCATCCAAATTAGGTTTTTGATCTGGTTACTAATGACAATAACTCATTTTTTTCTTATGATAACTATCACAATTTGAAAGCAGGTGTATCCTGTGATTCCAGACTTCTCTCTCTCTCTTTCTGTCTCTCTGTCTCTGCCTTTCTTTGTCTCTGTCTCTGTCTCTCTCTCTTCCTCCCTTCTCCCTCCTTCCCCTCTCTTGTGCAGTACCAGGGTTTAAACTCTATGGCCTTCACAGTGAGCTATGTCCCCAGCCCTTCTTTAAAAAACAAATTTAAGAGACAGGGTCTCACTAAGTCTCTACATTGGCCATGTTGCACTCAAACTTGTAATCCTTCTGCCTCAGCATCCTGGAGTGCTGGGATTACAAGCACATGCCACCATGTTCAGCTCTCATTACGTGAACTCTTGATCTCAAAACTCAGCACATAAATAATTTGGATAATTTTTAGATATATCTCTTACACTCAGACTTTTTCTTTTCACTGTTCAAAAGTTAGAAACCAATTAAATCCAGAGAAAATTATCTCCCTCACTGAAAACCTCATGAACAGAATAGGTTTGACAAACAAGGATACTCATATTTATAGTTTTCCATACTTCTTTATCTTTGCACTGTGAGGACAGCATGTCGTATGCTGACTCACGTGTACCGCGTGCAGTGCAAAATAAATGCTCAAGTACACAGATGAATAAACACCCAGGACACACTTCTCCCACCACTTTTACATTTTTTTTATGTAACTGGCAAGCCTTGGGTGCACTATGACTTTTTCAGTTTTCCTTACTTCTTCAGTGTGTTGGTTTGTTGATTTTTGTTCTGGTTACATTTAGTCACTGAATGGACGCCTCGGGATGGAGACTAGTAGATGTGCAGGTGGAGGTCAGGCTGCATGCTTTCAGAATAAATTTAGTGCACATTTCTATGCAGTTATCCATCTTTATGAACAAGTAATCCAACTGCTAGTGCAGTCAGGCAAAAGTGGAGCCTTTTTGCCTCAGAGTTTCATGCTTGGTCTTATTGTTTAAAAATATCTTTTTCTGATTTATCCCACTCCATTAATATTTTAGTTAGCAGACTTCCCTCTGGAATTAACATATGATCTTCTCTTCTTCTTATACTACTGTCAGTATTTGATTTTCCTTTTTCTTCATCTGGTTGAGCTAAAAAGAAGGACGGCAGATACAGATCTGGTGAATCTAATCTGCCATCCTGCCAGTCCTGCATCCCAGACTGAATCGAGCTGGGCCGGGAGTGTTTTTCATTATGACCTTAGAAATGATTTGGCCTTTCTCATTATCCAATTGAACTTAATTTCCTAGATCAAATGTGCAAAATGGGATGACATGATTCACTGCCAAGGGAAACTGGCCAACCCCAGACCAGAACTGACTTTCTGTTGGTGTGGAGGTCAAACTGCAGATGGGGCTTCAACACAGCTGTGGAAAAAGGAGTGTGGGCCAGCTGGCTTGTCCAGAGGACTCAGAGAGAGGGAAATCAGACTCCTTCTCCATTCAAGTCTCTTTGAGTAGAGAGGCATTGGGGGTTTCCCTAGAAAATAATGTTAGATAGAAAGAGGGGTCAAGGTTGATAGATCTTAATGAAGATAAAGAGAGTCTCACTGAAGGAAAACCCAAGCCATGGGGAATGAGTCATTCAGCAAAGTTACTCTCATGTGGGTAAACTCATTTTAGGGAAGTGCTAAGTGGAATTCACTAGATGCTTTAGCAAACCATAGTGGCAGCAAGATGAGCCAGATCTGTTAGGCTCTCAAGGACCCTATATGGGACAATGGGCTACATCACATAGGGTGGAAAAGTTTGTGGCTATTGCGCTTCCAAGAAGTATTTCAACACAGCTAGAAGCTGAGTAATAAGATAGCCTCACACAATGACCAAGTTATGGAAGCCCTCTAGGTGCCCATCGACAGATGAATGGATACAGAAAATGTGATATGTGTACATCGTGAAGCACTACTCAGCCATTCAGAAGAATGAAATCATGCCATGTGCAGGAGACTGGATGGAACTGGAGAGCATCATGTCAAGTGAAATAATCTAGACACAGAAAGGCAGGCATCAGAAGTTTTCTGTCATATGTGGAATCTAGGGGCAAAACGTGAATATATGAGGGCAACTATTGAGATGAGGAAAAGGACTCAAAAGAAGGGAGAGGGTAATGGAAGGCAATGCGTATGGGGAGAGAAGATCAAAGTACGATATATACATGCATGAATATGCCACAACATAACCCATTATTTGGTATAATTAATATGCATTAATTAATTTTTTAAAAACTAAAACCAGATGACTTTAGAAGAGATAAGAAAAAGCAAAACATCCTAGGTCAGTATTTAATTAATTAGAAACAACTTTCAGAATTGATAGCTCTCAGAAAGACAACCTAACATGGTCAAGTCTGCATCCAGAATGTGCAAAGTTAGTTGTGTGAAAGTTCCCTGAGGAGATTGTTCAGAAGTAGAGATTTCTGGATTCCAACCAGACTAACTGAAGCATAAGACTGTGGGTTTTAGCCTTGTTTTCTTTGCTTTTTTTTTTTTACTTAAAAAATACACACGGTGGTGAATGAATTTGATAATACTTTATTGAATACTGGAAATCTGTAAGATAGTAGATTTTAGGTATTATCTGTGGTTTTTAAAAAGTTATCCACTTCTTCTCTTCTATAGCCACAAATGAAGATCTGTGATATGACATAAGAGTACACACCAACAAAGCATCTAAACTGGGAGGTCAGAGAAGATCAGATGAGGGGCTGGGGATTTAGCTCAGTGGTAGAGCACCCTCCTGCCAAGCAAGTGCAAGGCCCTGAGTTCAATCCACAGCACCCTCAAAAAAACAAAACAAAACAAAACCAAAAAACCTCCTGGGAAATCATAATTTCTTGATGTATTTTTAATAGAATTTCAAAAATAGTATCAACCTTATAACATTAAAGTATAATATTCTTGAGGTCAGAAATTACAATTTTTGTTCTGTATTTTATCCGCCATCTTCAAACTTGTCTTCTTTTAGTGCTTTTACAATCTGACTCCTTAGAGGCTCATTATGGTGATTCAGTAGCAGGCCACAATGTAATAAAAATGGATCAGGCTTATGCTTTGCTGTAAACTTTAAGATTAGAAAAAGGACAAAATTTTAAAAATAACCAGTTTCTAGATATCAGATAACAGGCATCATTGAACTGTGCCAGAGGGAAAGGACACAAAGGAAATGAGACCTGTGGTTGCCATGGCTTCCGGTCTGTACCCACGCTCTGGGCCATGGAGCATGGGAGGGACTCCAAGCACAGCATCCTTGTCATGTTGAGTTTAGGAAAAAGAGCTCAGATTTTAATGAAGTTGCAGTGGTGGAAATTGTGGGCAGAGATTAGGATAACTGGAGGGAGTTGAATATAAATAAATAGTTCCAGAAGAGGCCACAGGGTTCCCCTTGAGTCTTAAGCAAAATGTTGGGCAATCTGTGCATAAGGCGAAGTTTGATGAGTCTAGCTAAAGAAGGCTGAAATGCTGTCAGCTGGAAAAACTCCCAGAGTCACATACGGTAGGTATACGTTTGAGCTCTAGGAAATCAAAGCAGATGGAACTTACAAATCACTGGGACATTTAGTGGAGACCTAGACAGGTCTCATCTTAGCAGCAGGGATAAATTATTTCTGGATGAAACGTTAGCTTACAGCCAACTATAATAGATTAAACATGAGCTTTTGTAGGAAAATGGATGCACATTGAAGACATAATGTTAAGTGAAACAAATCAAACTCACAATCTTAAATACTATATGGTTTCTCTCATATGAGAAATTCAAAGTATAAGTAAAGAGCAAAATAAAAGATAAATAGAGGAAAACAGGGAGATAGATCTTTTTGGGGAGTTGCTGGAGATTGAACTCAGGGTCTCATGGTTGTTAGGCAAGTGCTCTACCACTGAGCTAAATCCCCACCCCCCCAGACAGATCTTTTGAAAATGGGAAGGATACCAAGAGACAGAGGGAAGGGGGAAAGGGGAAGGGAAGTACAGATAAAATAGAATTAAGATGTGTCACATACAGGTACCAAATACAGTGCAAGGAGTCTATATATCACAAAATGTATTAATAAGTAAAAAATCAAATCAAATGTTAAAGCAATTAAGTAACACATGTTTCAGAAAAAAAAAATCAGCCTCTTACTAAAAATAAAGTCTGAATACTCAAACACATAATATCTGGAATGCTCAGAATGTAATAAAATGTACAAGACGTACCGAAAAAATAGGAAAATGTGAAGCATAACCCAGGGGAAAACTCAGGCAATAAAAATGGGTCGAAATTGCAGAGATGATGAAATTAGCAGTAAAAGACTTCAAAATAGTTATTAGAAATACACAAAATACATAAAAGATTGGAAGGAAAACATGAACATGGCAGTGAGAGAAATGTTGAGAAACTAAATTTAACTTCTGGAGATGAGAATTACAATATGTGAAATGAAAAACTCATAGGTTATTAGACAGAAAATCTGAAACTACAGAAGAAAAGAGGAGCAAACTTGAACTCAGAAATAGCAACTACCTAAACTAAAAAATAGCAAGAGAAAATAAAAACAGAGCAAAACAAGTACAAAATCTAAAGCCCAGATAGACTTCTGGATGGTGGTTTGATCAGCACTATGACTCACCATCTCAAAGAAATAATTAGAACTGATAAAAATTAAAAGAAAAAAAAATCCACAAGTGAGGTAATTGAAAATGGGCCTAAGTGCACCCAGAAAATGGGAAGAATTTATTTTAGGCAATCTAAATTTCAGTAAGAACAGTGAAAGTCTATGACAGTTGAACTGTGGGCCACCTCTTGCTGTTTGTGCAGTGTGACCATGAGTGAGGGCTGGCCAAGAGCACAGGAATCCTTTAACCTCAGCTTCTGATCTGGGATGACAGCGCTTAGAATAGTGTGACACTGACATAAGAATAGATACATACATTGCTAGAATTCATTTGACAGTGAAAATAAATTCTAACATGTGTGATCAATTGATTTTGACAAGAGTGTCAGCTCACTTCAATGGGCCAAAGATTAGTCTTTACCACAAGTGCTAGGAAACTGAATATCTGCATGCTGAAGAATTTAGTCGAACCCTTCACACACACACACCATACACAAAAATTGCCTGAATATAGATTTGAACCTAAATGGAAGAGATACAAATGTAAAAGTCTTAAAAGTGGTATAGAAATAAATCTTCACCTTGAGTTAGGCAATGGTTTGTAGATAAACAGCAGGACCACAAGCAACAAAAGAAGGAATAGATAAAACTTTTAGGATATAAGTGAAACCACTGAGAAAATGATTTTGCATTAATTCTCAAGCACTCTAGTCAGAGATTTTTGTTATTTTAAAGAAAATAATGTTTTGTGGATTATCTCAATTACTTTCTCTTCATTAATTTATGCTCTTTTTCCTTTCACATTTTATTTTAATAGTTTTATTTTTATTGGCACATATTTGCAGTATATAATACATTCATAATACATTGTAATAATTACATTCTTTGTATTATGTATATGTATCTTTCACTTTTTCTCATTCTGTTCTTATTTCCTTTCTAATCTGAATGTCATAGTCATATAGCTTTAATCTGAAAGAATTGCTAAAAGCTTTAGCACACAGACATTTTAAAGCTAGCATATTTGAATAGTCCAGAATTTCTACTCTTTAGGATTTGAAATATCTACAGCATCTCTCTGATTCTTTCATGCTTACCTTACTTTTTGTGGAGATTTGTACAACCCTTGTGATGTACAGCATCACGAGGGTCATTCCCAAGTATGGCCAGAGATCAGCTGCACCTCTATGTTTCCACGTTTATTTTGTAATAGAAAATGAAATATTACTAGAGCATTTTTCTTTGGCATGTATCTTCTTCTGCTACATAGGCATGAATATATATATGTATATATACACACATATATACACATATATATGTATATATATATGATATGTAAAATGTCATATTGGATGTGGCAAATTGATCTAATAATTGAATAAGATGGTGGTTTGGATGGGTATAAAATGTTCTTTTCAAAAAGCATTTGAAATATTTGCAATGATCACTTTCTTATTTGGCAAAGCATCTCTTAAGCTATCTTAGAGTAAATTCTGATCCTTGAAGAACATTGTGATTTTTCTGAATAATCCAAACATCATGTTTCGAAAGTTGGCATGAAGGAATCATGTTTGATCCAGCTGCTGGTGGGATGCAGGGAGGCAGGAAGTGGAAGATTTACATCTAGTTAGTGTCTCAGTCGCTGCCATGGAAAAGCTCACCAGGTATTGGGAGGTTGCCTCAAGTTCCAAATATTTTGGAAAATCTAGCTGCCAGATTACAAATGGAACTGAGCTCATCCAAGAAGACAGGGATAGCTAGAATTTATTCACTCAGGCCTCAAATTTGCCAATACCTAAGTGATATCCTGGCCCAAATTCCCACTCACTAGCTGTTTAAACAAGAATCTTAGTGCAGTGCTGGAATTCTTTCTTTCTTTTTTTTTTTTTCTTCTGGTGCTGGGGATAGAACTCAGGGCCTTGTGCTTGCAAGGCAAGCACTGTCACCACTGAGCTCAATCCCCAGCCCCAGTGCTGGAATTCTTAACATGATTACTATTATATGCTGAAACTCATAACTTACGTAGTCTGATCTCAAAAGTTGGAATTAGTTTAGAAAATAACGCACATGGAAACTTACGTAAAGCTGTGTGATTTACTAAAAGGATCACAGACTCAGGAGGCATCTAGATAACACATTTTTATCTCTGTCAAGTTATGACCTTCTGTGTCTCAATTATCTCATCTCTAAATTGGATATGACGTTTGACAAATTGTACTGTAAACTGCTCTGCGAATGTTCACATAGAGAAGAAAAATAATTTTCTAACGCACATTATTCCCAAGCAGTGCATGTTTTTACTTAGGTTATTCTGAAGAGTCAAAGCCAGAATCTTGAAAGCAAATTCTTTTTCTAGCCAGTATCTCAAGAAGTCAGTCTCCACGCCGGACTTTTCTGTTCTGCTGCACTCTTTCTCGGCCTGTGTCTCCCTCTTAAAGTCCTTTTCATCATACCAAGCTCCTTGCCAGTGTCTGCCTTCTAAGGAGCGCTCGGGAATGCAATTAAGGATGTTTCACTGACTAGATACAATACGGAAAGTGAGATAGACACTCAGCTCTTTGACTTGAATCGCTGCCTTCCCCTCCCCCACTGTCCTTCTGTAACACCACACCTGTGCTCCGTTTGGTTTTCATGGAAAATGCAGACAGCACCTGTTCCGCCTGTGCACAGAGCTGACGGGCCAGTGAGGTCACAGAGCACCATGTTGCTCCTCTTGCATTGTATTATTCACCCAGCAGACAAAACTCCTCAAACTGCTTTCCTAATTGAGGCAGCTGTCCTAACTAGCAGCTGACTTGATGATCTTTCCAGGTCAAATACTTTGTGTCACCTTCTACAGCAGTTTTTGATTTTTAAAATATAGACCATAAATACCATAACGTATAAAAATATTCGGAGAGACCATGAAAAACAGAGGACATACTCTTCTTTTCCAAGCATCTCGCAACTTTTGACTTGAATAAATCACATTTTTAGAAAATGATGGAGAAGATCAGATTTCAGTATTTTCTTCCATTAAAATATTCATCACCTAGTTTAAAGTCCAAAGTCCAATTTTAAAGCTGTGGGATGTCTTCTTTTAAAAGGACTAGGAACATTGTGCTTTTAACCTTGAAGCTGCCTTTCAAAGGTCAGAGGACTGCATAAACATGTCACGCCTCATTAACGTGAAGGAAGTTGCTTCTATTCTATTTCGAGCAGTAATGAAGACTCTTCCATCAATTCTGCATATTATGGCTTACAGCCTTGGAGCATGTGCATCAGCATCCACCAGACGCCTATGAGAAATGCAGACTCTGGGCGCTTAGTGAGTGGGATTAGTGAGTCAGGACCTGATTCTTAACAAGAATCCAAAGACTGGAATCCTCATTAAAACCTGAGACTTACTGGCTCAGAGGGCTTGTTTACCAGGAGAAATGTACAAAAAATTCTCAGAAATTTGGTGGTAAAGAGGGGTACTTTGCAAAAGCCAAAGTTGTGAAGTAGCTGACAGTATCAAAACCCATTCAATATGGTATTTCAGCTAATATAACTCAATTTAGACCCAAGTACTCAGACTCTGTTTCTCTGATGGGGACAACACCCACAGAGAGGTTATGCCATTCAGTTATTTCCTAACTCAGGCCCCAGAAAATCTGTTTCCCTTTAAAAAGAGAAGTTGTGCTATAATTGAAAGAGTGATATTATGTTGACAGAATTTAGTCATTTACAAACAGAAACTTACTGAGCTTTTGTGTTATGCCAATCGTGTTAAGCAGCAGCAATAAAAATATGAACAGAAGATGGTCCTTGTTTATACAAAACTTGTAATTTAGTTAGGAAGTCAGAAAAGAAAATATAATTAAAATGTAATCCATTACTTCGTTTCCAGAAAGAATCACAGGATCACTTAACACAGGCCCATGGGGGTCCCTTTTGGTCCCAAGCTGGGTTGGAGAGTTTGTTTTGGGGACCCATATGAATAGGAGCATTCCTCAAAAATATTTACAAAGAAGACTACGGCATATAAAGAGTGTTAGAGATATATTGGTTACATGACCTGACTTTTATTTTAAAAAATATAATTTTTCAAGTATCATTTGATGTCAAGAAACAAAAGAACAGTGTACTTTCAATAAAAGTTGGTCCAAAAAATCAAAGTCTATTTATTACATATTGAATTTAGATAAGGTCACAGGAATGTTTTACAGGTACTTACCTAACAGGTTGTAAAGAAGGGTAGTGACTTTCCAGGCAAAGAGAACACCTTAGTCAAAGACAAAAGGCTTGAGAGAATATTGATTCATTCATTGGATTAATAGAACACTTATTGATTGAGCCCTTCTGTATATTGAGATCACTGATAATAGTTACCAATATAGTATCTTGGGCTTCATGAGGCTTGTATTGTAGCAAGAGAGAAGTAAAATACATTTAAAAATGTATAACATGAAAGCTGATGGTATATGCTATCAGATGTTTAAAAGTTTAAGCAAACAGAGTTATTTAGGAGGCTGCACTGTCTTATAATGGGTGTCAAAGAAAGTCTTCAGGGAGGAAATGCCTTTAATGAGAAAGAAGTGAGGCCTGCGACTTAGGGAAGCCCTGAGGAAGAGCTTTCTGAGCAGGAGGGTGTTTTGTGTATCTGAGTCATGGCAAGGAGACCTGGAATAGAGCACCCAAGGTGTTGAGAGACTGGACGGGAGTGGAGGTGCAGCTGGGAGAAGGCTGAGGGTGGGATCACTAAGGGCTGGTCGGTGGCAGTAAAGACTTTGAATTTTACTCCGAGAGACACTGGAAGCCATTAGGTGTTTTTCAGCTGAAATAATGAAATGATCTGTCTTATATTCTAAGGAAAACCTGCTTGCTACGTGGAGAACAGATTGTAGCAGGATACAGAAGCTGAAAAGAGCTAATATAGTACAAAGGGGCAGGGACTTGGGCATCTGTGATGTTAGGGAATCACTGAAAATAAGGTTTTTTGGATAATTTATAAGTAGAAGAGCCTTGGAGTGCATGGTTCTGGTCTTCTAACTGTCCTGCTAGAGGGAAATGTAGTTAGAAACATTAAAGAAATGGCTCCAAGAGAGGAAACCAGGCCCTGTACTGCTCTGTCCCAACATAGGCTGAGGGACGTTGGCTAAATGCAGTCAGTTGTGTAGTGGTGATAGAATAGCCTGCTAGAAAAGACAGCTCTAGAGCTGTCTCTGGAGTCCTCCTGGTTTTTCATTAAGTCAGACTTGCTAACAACAACAACCAAAAAGAGGATGAAAGAGATGAAGAAAGGGAGACTATTGAACTATTTATTGACTTCTATCTCTCCTCGATCACTTAGCAGACTCTCATGATGTCGCACACAGAAGGGAACTGTGTAACATGTTAGAACTAAAGAAGGTGAAGAGTCTGATGGGCGAGACTCAGGGAAGGGGGCGAGAGTCAGACTCCAAAGTCCTCACTTCTCAGGCAGAAGAGTTTTGATTACGTTACTGAGAAACATGGCCAGACACAGCTGAACACAACAGTCCAAAGTATCAGCACCCCTGCCTGCCACATTGCTAACAACTCAGCATCTTCAGAACAAATAAGTTACATAAATGGTGAACTGTTATGCAAATTCAAGGAATGATGAGACTTAACAGGTTTTTATTTTCTCAGGATCATCATGAGTCTGAAAGTATAATGTTTCCTATTCCTTAGCAGCATATTCAAAGATAGTTTGAAAAGACGTTAAATGTTTAATCAGAAAAGCTGGGGAGGTCAGTGGATGGAGAAATATGTGAATACAGTTGGTGACCACCAGTCACTCTGGGGGCTAGAGCAAGTATAAAGGTGGAGTTGCCTGCTCTGAGTCAACACAGACTGCAGAATGGCCAGGTAGAGACCTCAGCTCGGCTTGTGAGTGATTATGCTTCAGAGGATTTCAGGAGAGGAACAGGTTGGAGGGAACTAAATGCTGAGCACTGGGGAGACAATAATCATGTTGTGAGATGGTTATCAGTAGGCCCGCCCAACTGCTTAAGGTACATATCCCGTAGAAACATCGACAGTGCATATCATTAAATGTCAGGTTTAGAAAGGATAATGTAACTGATCAATGCCGACTCACTTGATTAAAAAAATAGAAAACAGAAACTATTCTATTGATAATAAAATGGAAAGCATAATATATAATGCACCAAAGTTAGAAAGACACAAATTCTTATTTAAAACCTAATGCCGATAAATACAGCAACTTCAGTGAAATGGCTAAAGTCCTTCATAAACACAAATTACTGATACTGATAGAAGAAGAAATAGGAAATCTAACTGAATGCTGATTTTGCACAAAAAGTCAATATGTAAATAATGTAGACCATATCTTTAAGTGCTGAAAGCACAAACCTGCCAACTTAAAATTTCTTAATAAGGAAAAATGTCTTTCACTGATGATGAAATTAAAATGCTTTTAGATAAAAGAAAATTAAGTGAAATCTTCCCCGACAGCCATACAATGTAAGATACTTTAAAGGAAATTCTCTAGACTGAAGGAAATGATACTAAATGGGTACTACAATATTCAGGAAGAGCAAAGAGCATCCAAAATGCTAAAATTATGGATCACTATAAAATACTGAATTTTCTTTTCAATTTCTTTGAAGCCCCTGACTTTCACTAAAAAGCAAAAGTGATAATATTGTCATCTGGTATTCATATGGCATTTATTTAATACATATAACAAATATAGTGTAAATAATATGGAGATGCATAGGTTTAAACTGTCGTAAGAGTTCTACATTTAATGTGAAACGATATAGAAATTCTAAATAATTTCTGAAAAATAAAGGATAACATATCAAAAAATGATGCAAAGGAGGTTAATGAAAGAGCAAATAGTTGACTCTAGGGTCTTAAAAATATTCAAAAAATTTAGAAAATAAAATAAAAGGAAGTAGGAAATCTAAGTAGGCCAATATCAATTAAAGAAAGTGCATATGCAAATTAAAAATCTTCTAAGAAAACTTTGAGCTTGAATGGCTTCATCTGTGAATTCTATCAAACATTTAGGCAAAAATTTTAAGAATCTTACATTCTTATCTAAAGGAGAATAAAATTATCAGTATTAAAAAATCTACTCTTCAAAGATACAAATAATAAAATGAATAGCAGCTAAATATTTTAAAATATTCATATATATAGATTACATAAAATATATAGTATATAGGCACAGTATTGTAAAAATATGACAAAATTTAAATTTTTAAAAAGCTATTATACTAAAAGACACACTGGTATTAATCCTCCTCAAAATACTTCCCCTTACTTCGGACATACTCTTCCCATCATTCTTGCCACTTTTTGAAGCACTTCTGGAAGTCTGTTTCCTGAGTGTCTAGTTGTGCTATCCTGGCTGCCTTAATAATCTGAATCAATTCAACATGTTTACCTTTCATGTTCATTTTGACTTTGTGGAAGAGCCAGAAGTTGTATGGTGCTCGATCCCATGAATAAGGTGGATGAGGACACACCATAATGTTTTTACAATCCTGCCTTTCTGTCGCATGGTGCTAGGCAGCAGTATTCACTATATTTTTTTATCACCCCTCATAAATACACTCACAAAAGAGGACTTCCAGAACTACTTCAGAAAGTGGCAAGAATGATGGTATAAGTGTGTGTAAAGGGAGAAGGAGTATGTGAGGGGAATAAGTGGCAATGTGTTTTTTTCCTGTAACAACTTTTTTTTTTTTAGATTTAAACATTCACAATATATTTTGATCACATCCCATCATGTGTAACAAAGACCAGCATACTAAAGTTGTAAATAACACTTACAAAAATGTTTGATAAAATTCATCTGGGCTTGGAATCTTCCTTGTAGTAAGTTTTTCAGAATTTTCTTATAAAGGTAGTATGTACTTACCAAATAACTAAAATATAACACTTCCTTGTATTTAGTTGAGTAAAGTGAAAATATATAGCCACAAAAATTTGAACATGAGTTCATATCAACCTTCCTCAAACGATCCCCAATTTAAGAACAATCTAATTGTGCGGGAGGAAAACAGACAAACAAATAGTGGCCCGTGTATAGAATGGAGTACTACTGAGTAATAAGATGATTTTCTGATCTGTGGTACAACGATGTGAATCACAGAAAACCTTAGACTGAGTGAAATAAGCAGAGGATACTACATGAAGTCAAGGTGAGATAAAACTAGCCACCTGCAAAGCCTATCGCTGAGTTGTCCACAGGACGAAGCCCAGCGGGTTGTTTCAGTCTCTCCTTAAAATGACACACGGAAAACGGCAGCCAGGATATTGCAGGACTATCACACGGCACTTTCTGTCTACAAATGTAAATTCTTGTTAGGAAAACAGCAGCCAGGATATTGCAGGACTATCACACGGCACTTTCTGTCTACAAATGTAAATTCTTGTTAGAACGTGTGTTTGAGGCGGACAGTTTAGGTTCTGGAAATCTGGCATGAGTAAGGTCTTTTTTTTTGCGAACTATGGGAAGAAAAGGAAAGTATAGTATTACAAACATTAGGAGAAAATTCAAGTATTTTTTCTCATCTATTTCATTTCCCTTCTGTCTTTCCTGAGCTGAAATATCAGCAGGCCTCAAGGTGGAGCTACTACCACATAGTTTCTCAACTGTCTGTCTGCAAACAAAAAAAAACTTGTAGTTCTGGGATGTGTGTGTGTGTGTGTGTGTGTGTGTGTGTGTTTCCTTGATAGTTATTTTTTCATAGACCCCATGGAGCAGTGGTCAGCAATTCACACAAAACACATTTCTCCTGTGCCTAGTTTATCCTTTTATCTCTTCTCTCTGAAAACTTTATGAAATAACAGTTACTGTTGCTTTTCGTGAGAAACTTTGATATTATTTATACTATTTTAATCCATTTTTTAAAATGTTGACATGAGACATAAAATTGTTCTTAAGAGTCCATTAATGTCTTTCAATGCACAGTTTAAAATTGTGCTGGCTGTGCTACTCATTATTGTAACCAGTAGCCAGATGTATTTACTTAAATTTAAATGAATTTAAACTAATTAAAAATTCACTTACATATTTGCACAATGTGCATTCAAGTATCCATTAATGTACTTTAATCCCTCAACAGTTTGGTGGTTTCTGTGTTTAATAATACAGGTATAATACATTCTACTCTTACAATAACTTCTATTAAAGAGTATGTCTTCTACCTTAAAGCAACTATAATTCTACTCACTTTTGAAGGATAAGAAAGGGCATACTGATTTTAATGATACTTCAAGAAGAATCATTCTTAATTTGTTTCCCTTACTTAATGCTATAATACCAAAATATTATTTGCTGATTTTTAAGTTCCTCCTCTTATTTTTGATATTGATGTACTCATAAGACTGCAAGTAAAGGAGCATTTTGAACAGTAGATGCTAGACCCCCAGTCAGACAT
The DNA here is from genome assembly GCA_004026905.1 of Hystrix cristata. Classification (NCBI taxonomy): domain Eukaryota; kingdom Metazoa; phylum Chordata; class Mammalia; order Rodentia; family Hystricidae; genus Hystrix; species Hystrix cristata. Next base: position 62,241 of record PVJO010005005.1, on the reverse strand, counting down.
CGTCTCTTTGATTGCACTGTACAGCATATGGGCTCACAGAATACTACGTCTGGTAAACTGTTGACTGAAACGCTCAAGTGAAGCAATTCTTAACAATAAAACCTCAACACGTACATTTTTAAAGTAGTGTGTCCTGGAAATTATTTTTTTTGCAAGTTCTAGATAATTTTACTGGTTCTCTTTTTGCCACCCAATAGGATTTATTTACATATCAGAGTATATGAAAAGTAATTTCATTAATTTAATTTAAAATTTTTTATTAATACATGTTTGCAGTACATAGCGATTAAATTCATTGTGGAGAATTCGTACATTTACTTAACACATCACAGTTCTTTTTTTCCCCTTCCCCCCACTCCCTTTTTAAAGTATATTTTGCCAGCATCATTTTCATTTATTTATTTTATAAGATCTTATCAAGTTAGTTATCATAAACACAGATTAATGGCCAGACTAAAAAGGCAAAAACATTTAAAATGCATAAGACAAGTATAATTAAATCGAGATCCACTTTTAGATAAATTGGCCATGAAATTATAATAACTTCTTTTCTCTCTCTTTTTTTTGGTATTGTCTGTCTTTTATTGTATTTTTTTTGGGGGGGTGGCTGTGCTGGGGTTTGAACTCAGGACCCTGCACTTGCTGGGCAAGCACTCTACCACTGAGCCTAAATCCCCAACCCCTGTCTGTCTTTTATTTTGCATTTTATTTTTATATTGAGTTTCCCGTATAAGAGGAAGCCATGTGATATTAAAGCTTGTATGTCTGATTTGCTTTATTTAACATTACAGTCTCAAGGTGTACTCATTTTCCTACAAATGATTCAAATTTATCCATCTTGATGGCAAAGTAGTACTCCATTGAAATCAATACCACATTTTCTTAATCCATTCATCTGTTGGTGGACATGTAGGCTACTTCCAAGATTTAACTGTTATGAATTGTGCTGCTATAAACCTGAGTATGCATGTATCACTATAATATGATGCTTTTAACTTTATGGAAGACACCTAGAAGGTGAATAGCTGAGTAAATGTGATCTCTGTTTTTGGTTTTTCAAGGAATTGCCATACTGATTTCTATACTGGTTGTACCAATTTATACTACCACCAACAATGAAAAATTTTCCTTTTTTTCCTTCAGCCTCTCCAGCATTTTTTCTTGTTTGCTTTCTTGATGGAGATGAAATCCCAGTGTTGTTTTAATTTGCATTTCTCAAATGGCCAACCATATTGAACATTTTTTTCATGTATTTATTCATTTGTACTTCTTCATCTGTGAAGTGTCTATCATTTCAGATGCACATGTTTTCATTGGGGCTTAAATTTGGGGGAGTCTAATTTTTTGAGTTTTACATATGTTCTAGATATTAGTTCTTTGGGGAGTAGCTGGAAAAACTTTTTTCCCCATTCTGTAGATTGTCTCTTCACTGTATTGGTTATTTCCTTTGCTGTGCAGAAGCTTTTATATTTGATGTGATCCTATTTGTTGGTTCTCGGTATTATTTCTTGTGTAACTGGTGTTCTGTTCAGAAAGTTGTTGCATACATCTGAGTGTTTTACCTATTTTGTCTTTATGCAGATTAAGTGTTTCTGTTTTAATACTTCGATCTTTGATCCATTTTGATTTTAGTTTAGTACTCGGTAAGAGATATGGGCCTAGGTTCACTCTTTGGCATGTGGATAGCTAGTTTTCCCAGCACCATTTTTAAAAGAGACTCTCTTTCCTCTAGTGAAAGTATTTGGCCCTTTGGTTAAAGATAAGGTAGCTGAATGTGCCTTGAGTTATTTCTGCATCCTCTATTCTGTTCCATTGATCCACAAGTCTGTTTTTTTTAAAAAATAATACCATGCTCTTTTTATTACTGTAGCTTTCTAATATAACTTGAAGTCTAGGATTGTGATGCCTCCTCCCTTGCCTTTGTTCCTCATGTGCATGTACACATACACGCGCGCGTGTGCGCACACACACACACAGAGCACTTTGACAAACCACTGCGTCTTACACAAACAATGTCCCTCCTTTCCTTTCTCTCCTTGGAGCTGAGAAAAAGAGCTGTTTTTCACTTGTCAGCTCTCAGGAGACCAGGTACGTTTGCCACGTTGCTCTTTAGCAGTTTCTTTGTTGAAGATGCAGAAACGATAAAAAACAAAACAAAAGAGTAGTGGACAGAGTCTACTCAGTAGCTAAAACTACCATCTGTTGGCTTAGAATCCTCTGTAACCAAAAGGCACCCAAAGACACTGTGGTCATGGTTCTTTGTTTAAATGGTGGTTGATCTCTGAAATTGGTGTATTGATTATTGTGATAGGGTGAGGTGGACACAGAGAAGTGACAGTACTGGAAACAGTAAGAATTATAGCAAATACAGGAGGACTGATGCGCTTTTGTTAGTCACATCAAACAACGGCGTGGAAAGGCACTGGGTTTTACGATGATAGACACACCAACTGTCTCAAGCTGGTGGCCGTCTGCTCAGCCTCCCCTTCTGCAGATGAAGTATCATCTGGGGATTTTTACCAGCCATCAGGTGGCGGTAATGAGTGGTAATAAAGGCACATGACAGAGTAAGGAGGGGCATCCTGTGACTGGGCTGTGATGGGGGGGAAGGCATCACAGGGAAGGGAGGAACAGAGGAGAGGGTTGGCCTGTCTCTCACGCACTAAATAGGCAGCACCTCCCCGTTGGAGCGGGTTTCCTGTGAGAGGTGCTGGGAAAGGTTCACTCTATGACTCTATGCCCTCCGTGGAACCCAGTCTCATTTCAAGTGCAGTGTGGCAAGACTGAATGCGAAACCTCCTTCCGTCTGGGAGAGTAAAAGTAACTTCAGCTGAATAGCGGACGCAAAGCAGGTCTGAAAGACTCTCAGAGGCCCACCAGGACACAATATCTCAGCAGGACACAATATCTCCACTCTGTGCCGCATGTTCAGAGATGGACTTTAGTTTCTTCAGATTTAAGAGACAGGAACGTCCAGGACGCAGGGCCCTCCAAAGTAGAGGACAATGCCAAGCCGGCGATATGTGAAACTCACCGTGAAACTCATTCGCAGAAATGCACACATACAGCAGAGTTTCTTCAAAAGGTATGGATAGGATAGCGAAGTAATCCAAAATCATGGTCCCTAATCCATTTCGTTAAAGATCTTGATGATTTTGCCTGAAGAGAAGACTCACAAGGGACAGAAGTATTGTCTTTGAATATCTGAAAGACTGACATAGGAAAAGGGAGCCTAAGTTTTTCCTTCGTGGTCCTGGAAGGTGAATTGATATCTGTGGTGGGCATTATAGGGAAGTAAACCACAGGTCAGCACTGGGAGGGATTTTCTAACAGCTATTTCTAGTCACGTCGGAGCAGCTTTGGCATCGGTGAACTTCTTTACAACCTTGACATTCAGCCTTTAGAATTCACTTCCTAGTTCTTCCTACAGATTGTTCATGTCATTGGTCACCAAAGCCTATGCATGAGCAGTCTGATTTTATTGTAACTTTACTCACTGTGGTGACAGTATTTAGAAGGCCCAGAGTTCCTTTTATGCATCCCATCTTCCTGGAGTGATCATCCTTTTACCTGAGACCTGAAACAACCTTCCCGTTAAAAGACCGAATCCAGGACACTATTTAATAAAAGGTTAACATTGAATAATTGTTAAAACCATGTTTATTAAAGTTCTCTTGGAGAGTGAATATGTATTTTCAAATGTTAATGAATTCAACTTCTTATGAATACCGACAGGAAAAATAGCCAATACCCCACCATCCCTTCTAAAGGTTTTTACTATAGGAAATGCTGGAAAGAATTTGTTTTATAATCATCAGGTTTGGGGTGAGACTCTGCATCACTCACGTTGTGAGCATGCTTAGTAGCAACCCCATGTAAGGGAGTCCAAGTGCTTTCCACAACAGCACTGGTAGTTCTACAGCCCAGAAGGTGACCAGTGTTCTCCTCTTGTGCCCTTGGGCTTATGAAACCTTATCAGATGCCAGCCAAAGATTTTAAAGGAGGCCCTTGTGCTTTTGACCTTCACAGCAAGAAAAACCATCATCTGCAGTAGCAGAGATTTCTAACAAGTGTCTGATTTCTACTTCAGAGATCCGTTACAACAGTGCCCTCTTTTCTGTGGTTTTGCTTTCTGTGCCTTCGATTACCTACTGTGGTCAACTGCGATCTAGAAATGTTACTTGGAAAATTCCAGAAATAAACAATTCATAAAGTTTACTTTCTTAATTTTATACTTACTTTTTTTTTTCTTTTTTCTTTTGGTTCTGGGGATTGAACTCAGGGCCTTGCACTTGCTAGGCAAGCACTCTAACTACTGAGCTAAATCCCCAGCCCAATACTTCTTCTAATTGATGCATTTTAAATTGCACACGCTTCTGAGTCATGCGATAAAATAGTGTGCTGTCCTGCTCCATCCTGTTTAAGACATACATTTTCTCTCCAGCGTGTCTATACTGCACTCAGGAGTCCCCAACCGCTGGGCCATGGGCCAGTACCAAGCCGCACAGCAGGAAGGGAGTGGCAGGCAAGCCGGCAAAACTTTGTGCGGCTTCTCCCCATCACTCAGATTACCACCTGAGCTCTGCCTCCTGCCAGAGCAGCAGTGGCTTTAGATTTTCGCAGGAGCACGAACCCTACTGTGAACTGTGCTTGGGAGGGATCTAGGCTGTAGCTCTTTATGAGTGTCTACTGTGATAATAATAGAAATAAAGTTTACAAGGTAATAATAATAGAAATACAGTGCACAATAAACGTAACACACTTGAATCATACCGAAACTACCCCCTCCCTCCATGGGAGAAAAACTATCTTTATGAAACTGGTCCTCGGGGCCCCTGCTGCATATGCTGCTTCGCATTAGCACAAGCAGCTGTCTTGGGTGTCAGAGGACTGTCTGGGTGCCGCAGTACTGTGTTCAGGTGACTCTCACATAGCCTTGTAAGACATTAATGATGTGTCGCTCCTCTCACTTCATTCATCCCACAAGCTTCAAACCTTTTCACATCATCGCAAGAAATGGAAGAGACATATGATAAAATATTTTGAGAGAAAGACCATATTCCTATAACTTTTATTATATCATAGTGTTATAATTGTTCCATTATATTATTAGTTACTGTTGTTTTCTCTTAGTGGTCCTAATTTATAAATTAAGCATTAAAACAGGTGTGTGTGTAGAGGAGAAAGCATAGCAGAGTGATCTCCCTTATCTGTGGAAGCTATGTTCCAAGACCCCCAGAAGAGGCCTGAAATCTTGAAATCATGTAGTATTTAACCCTACATGCACGTTGTTTTTTTCTATACATACATGTCTGTGATAAAGCTTAACTTATAAATTGAGTATAGTAAGAAATTAATAGCAATCCAGAATAACAAAGTTGAAAATTTGTAGTAGTAAACTGCAGTCATAATTACTTGAAATTATCAGTTGTTTATTTCTGGGTTTTTTCGTTTAATGTTTCTGGACCATGGATGACTGTGGGTAAGTGAGCTGCAGGAAGCAAAACCACAGATGAGTGGAGAATACTGCATCGAAAGTAAAAAAGAAAGAAAGAAGGAAAGAAAAGAAAGAGAAAGAAAGGATGGAAGGGAGGAGGGTGGGAGAGAGAGAGAGAGAAAGGGAGAGAGAGAAAGAGGTCATCCGGTTTAAATAAGGTCAGTATGGAAGAGTGACAAGAAGGGAATGCTGGGTGCAGAGACAAATCAAAAACTTTCACTAGGCAATTATAAAACATGAACATGTGTATGTGTAGAATATGTATGTAGTTGAAGCATAGATCTTTGTATGGAATATCTGCATGATACATACACAGATTAAGGGTACAGTTTACAAACCTGTTTTATTCAGAAGCCTAATACTCGACAGTTTTGCACTCAGTTTTTTAAATGTCTATCTTGAAGGTTTCTTTTTTCACTTTTCAATCTCAATGGATTCAATACTTTATCGCTCCCATGTGCCTGATGTATGTCCTAAATTTCAAATAATATTCAACTGGATTCAGCAATAACCCAAATTAGAGATGCTCCAAAGAAAACCACAAAGGTCTCTTAAATACCTGTGAGATCTGTGTCTTTCTCCAATACAGAGGACCCTCTCATCCCAGTTCTCCATCTATTTATACTTCCCACTTCCAGCTACCAAGTCTACTCTCAGTGAGGAGTCTACAATAAATTCTTCTCTACTGAGATGCATTTGTGGTAGTAGATAATTGCCCAGAATTTTGAAGTATTTAGTTTCAAATTCTGAAATTTTTACTCACCAGAATAGCTGACTTCACTTCAGGGAAACCAGCCTCAACAGAGCTTCTCTTGGGAAACAGCCAGCACCTATCTTCTGCTGCTGTTCTCTTTTATGTTGTGTTGGCAGCAATCCTCAGGTGGATTCTCTACGCCCAGCACTACACCAACTCAGTCCAGCTGGGCGTTCCCGCTCAAGCTGATGGGATTCCCAGTTCCTTCTGGAGGTAGTTTAGGGAACTAACGCTGCTTGGTTACTCTGCAGGGTCAGATTCTCACAGGAAGGGAATAATAATAATTAATAATATGCTACCTTAGGTACTGCTCTATAAAATCAAAATCAGAATTCAGAGGGACCTTAGCAGTCACTGTCTGGAGGCCACAGTGGGCCCAGTTTGGGGTCATGTGCATACTATAAACACACCCCACTGACACAGTAGGAAGAAAAGGAATATGAGTCCTACTGGTGAGCATATCTTGAAGCTAAAACCATCCCAATTCTGTTAACATACAAATGGAATGTCTGTGACTCTAATCTAGTTACCAGTTTAAACACTTTGAACTTCATTTCTTCGTTGTGCAGACCAGGAAATAGAAATCTAGAAAAGTTAAAAGTTATATTTAAAAAAATCTCTCTTTTCAAAGCCCACATCCAACTGTTTCATTTCACAAGTAGAGATAAAAATCTCAAACTATTTGTGAAGAGTCATTTGAAAATAAATTTCAGGGTTGTTTTTTAATGCAAGTCTCTAGTTGTGCTGTCCTAGCTGCCTCAATGTCCTGAATAAATGTAAAATGTTTATCTTTTATGCTTATTTTGGCTTTGGAGAAGAGCCAGAAGTCGGTGACCAGAAGTTGGTGGCATGGCGACACATCCAGTGAAGAAGGTGGATGAGGAGCCGTGTAATAATTTCACAAGCCTGCCTTTCCACTGGGTGGTGCTTGGCAGTGGCATTCACCATATTTTTGATCCATCTTCTAAAGACACTCTTGAACGAAGACTTCAGAGTTGTTTCAGAAAGTGGCAAGAGTGATGAATGAGATAAGTGTATTTGAAGTGAGGGGGAGTATCTTGAGAGGGATTAGAAGCAGTATGTCTTTCGTTGTAATACATTTTTAAAAATTTAAACCTTCACTGTATATTTTGATCACTGCTGGTATCTATTTTCAATTTGTTGCAGATTCAGAATTGGTAAAATAATTGAAAAATGAATTATGTTTACAATGAAATAATAAGATATCTGTACTGTGGAAGCTCTATCGTTTTTCATAGGTAGTACCAAACAAGATTTGGCCAATGCACATAATGTCACTCTGTCAAATTGTTTTGGAAATTCTTGAAAGTGTACTCCTACTGCTGCATTTTCTGCCTTGTATACTATAAGGGATGGGTGAAGCTAGGCACAGGTCCATGGCCACATATTAAGTAACCCTGTCACAGAGCACCTGGGCCTAACTATGGGGCTCACTTAGAATTCCTGGGTGAACCTTCACCCATGATGTCTAGAAGAATATACAATGAACCATATCTTTTAGACAATGACTACTGTTTTATATTTTTATCTGAAAGTGTACTTGGTTTTACCATGACTGCCCCATAAGGGTATTTTATACAAACATCAGCCACAGAATTTTACTTTTAAAAGAGTTATAAATAGGCAACAGGTATAAAGAAGACTGTGTAATACATACATACCACCGTTTAGGAAAAAAATTACAGAAATTGGAATGTGAAAATGTCTAACTAGGGTTTCATTCCTCTATTCTCTCTTCTTTATAAAGGCCAAAGTTTCTTGGTTAATTAGCCGATGTACTGACAGGGTGGGATAGTAAGTCAGTGAGAATTTTTTAAAGCACCAGGTAAAAAAATACTAGTTAGATTCTTAATTGGAAAAATGAATTAGGGTCTGTTCTTACACTCAGAGTTAATTTGGAAACTTTTTTTTTATGGTTAACCGGTGATGACTGTGAACCCCTGTGAAATCCTCCAGATCTCTTGACTTAAAATTAGTCAGGTTAAATTTCAACTTTTTTTATCTAATGAAATTGTTGACTTGTGGAGAACCTGATTTTTTTCTTAAGTAATGAATGTTAGAAAAAAAGAAGAAATAGGGACTCGAATGTTTGGCAGTCACTCTATTTTTTCTTTTTGAACAAAAACATATTAATTTGGTTCCTCTTTAGAAGTGCTGGAGGAAATCAAATTTCAGTCTTAGAAGAGCTTTAAATTCTTCCTGTTTTCAGAACTTGTGTTTTTTTGCCTGACCCCAACACCCATAAACTGAATGTTTTCTTCCTCCTTACTAAGCCAGGCCCTTCAAAGAGACTGATTGTCCAGGAGAGCAGACTTTCAATTAGCATCCATAAGAATTCATTAATACAGATATAAAATAGCATCTCCAATGGTGAAAACAGGGAATACTTCAGATGCTTGCTCAAAATTGATGATTATAATCTGTGATGAAGTCCTACTATAAATATTACAGTTACTTTTCTTAGAAAGTGAAAGTTGCAAAGTGGACCTCCTTCACACCCAGGTGTAGTGTGAAGGACCTTAAGGATTTGGGCTACTAGGATCCAGATATTCAAACTAGCTCAGATTCAAACTAGCTCAGTATTGCCAGTATATTGTGAGTCCCACTACAACAAATGTGGAGAAATTTGGAATTAGTCTTGCTACTCTAAGTAAGGTAGATAGTATATTCTATCTCCTAGTGGTCATCTCTACCTGAATATCTCACTTCTTATCTCAACCTCAATGCATCAAAAATAATAAAATAAAAATGATGGTTGTTGTCTATACTCCCTGCATTAGGGTCTCTGTCAGTGTTCCCCTCTACACATCTGGTAAACACACACCTAGGGTCCCGGGTACCCATGTCTTATCAACGTCTTTCATCCACCCCAGTGCAACCGGGCCCTGATTCCCATCAATTCTGTGTCCTTAATGTTGGCCTTCTGTGCTGATACTTAGCATCATTCCCTGAAGCCTTTTCTCTTGTTTCTCAAATTGCCATGAAAATGTACTGTACTCGTGGCAATTTGCACGTCCTTGCCAAATCAAGTCATTCTAAAAATTAGATTCCAGTTGGCCATATTACGTGTTGCACCCTTCAGCGCTCCCTCCCCCAGTTAGTAACTTCAAAGAGAAATCAAATCCCCTCAGCACAAAATGGGAGAACTTTCTTTTTATGCTTCTGCTCCGGGCTATAGTAGAGACTGTTATTATCAACCTTTCTTTAACTAACTCTCTGTATTAACCAATCAATATCCCCAGGTGCAAAGAAAAGGCCTTTCATTCACAGCCAAAAAATAGTGAAGTGATGCATTTATATGACTTAAGGAACAGTGAAATCTTTAATGTATGTTTCTCATGCCTCTGAATTAACTGACTAGTCAACAATCCTGCAATGACATGATTTCTAGTCTGTACTGTTTCCCAAATTTCCTCTATGCTCATCTCTTACAAAATGCTTGCTCTTCTGCTTGTAATATTACCTTCCTATGTCTGCTTTATTTCTTCATCTCTTACTCCAAAAGAAGAGTAAGTTTGACATGGAGAGTGGAGGACAGTTACAGGGTATATTTCCCATTCATATAGCACAACCTGGTGCTGGAATTGGTACTCCCTGGGCATGGTCTCCTTTAAATTCCAGCTAGTTCTCCATCATGCACTCATCTTTCCATAAAAAAGCATGAATGTCTGCACTCCATTATTGCTTTGGTGCTGTTGGAATGGACGTCTTGTCTTTTAGCTCTTTTAGGGATGAGCATTTGGGAGTATGACTGTTAATCTTGATTGGCAACCTTATTGTCTTAAGAGGTGCCTAGGAGATTAGCAAAGCACACCTCTGCATGCACCTGGTGGGCATTGGAGAGTGATCTTGTGTGGATCTGGACCACTTCTTCTCTGGCTGTCTTTCTCTTTCACTGTGCTTCCTGGTTGCCACGAGTGGAAACAACTTCCCTCCACAACATGTTCTCTCATCATGATATTTCTGCCTTGGAGCCAGCTGGCCGTGGACGAAAACCTCTGAAACTGTGAGCTGAAATATTTTTTCTCCTTTAGGTTATGCATGTCAGGCATTTTGGCCCAGCAATGGAAAGCTGACTAACACAAGTATTATACCCATGGGAACTGGTGGGTAGATACCAAGACATTGAATGATTTCCCAGAAGTTCCTCTCATTCTTTCCACTGCACTTTTGCTTTGCATTGTAGGTGTGGTGGCCTAGCATCTTATCTTGCTGTCTATATACTAACAAGGCTCCGGTTGATGGACCTGAAACCTCATTGTAGTGTTTAGTTAAGAGCCCCAGGTTTACAATGAGACACTGGATTGGATCCTGTTCCATTACTTGAGAGCTGTGTGTCCTTTGGCAAGTTATTTAACCTCTCTAAGTCACTGATTCTCACTCCCTTGTGGTAAACTGTAAATAAGCATAGGATGTATTTCATAGCACTGGTAAGAAGAATAAATTATATAATTCTGATAAAACTGTTAACACAGGACTAAAAAAATATAACTAAATTGGTTTTAGCTGTCAATAAAAATCATCAAACTAATCAGGTCCCTAGTCTCAGACTATGTAGGCTATAATCCTGAGTGTTTAGCATCATATCAAGGGAGTTATTATATTTTTAATTAGCTGGCAGTTTCCGGAAGCTGGCAACAGATGCTGGAAAGAAATTCAGGGAATAAATATGCTGATAGGAATCTAGGTACCATATGTTCTACTATTTATCCCCCATCAGATATTCAGAGCTTTATGATTTTTTTCTTGACCGAAAAGGACATACAAGATGATTTTCTCTCCTTAAATCTTGCCTGCAAGATCATTCAAAGAGAGACCAAAGTTGATATCACCAATGATTAAAATAGACAGGTCATTTCTATGTTTCTCATTTTGTTCTCTGAGCCTGCACCTATCATAGCGTAATTTAGAAGTCTGGGTTCCCAGACACTACAGCAAAATAATTGCATTTTCGTTGTTCTTGAGTTCTAATTCTTTTTCTCAAAAAGTTTATCTAAGTCTAGAAAGAGAATGCATCTGCATGATAAATTCCTTTAATCCATTATTACAGAGTATTTAGAAATTTCGCTATGACTGCAGTGATTTCTTATTTTACCCAAGCAAAGCCTGAGACTTGATTTTGTATCAAACTCATGTCTCTTCCTTTGTGACTTTGGAGTTATTGGGATGGTGTGCAGAGGCTGAGAACTCTATTAGGCACTAGCACCGATTTATTATTCTGAATCTCTTCAAAACTGAAAGCCTGAGTAGTCATCTGAGCAGAGAGGACTATGCAGCATAGACTGCCTGTTAGAGTTAAATTCTTCATGGAGCTGATACATTTGTTTTGTTCTTCAGCTACCCCACCTCCATGTTCAGATTCTCTACTTCATGCTATTGGCAGCTGAAGTCCCAAGATGGTTAAAGGACACTTGTTTTCACCCCCAAAGTCCTAGCATTGGAGTTGCTGGATCAAAATCCTCAGTGTGTATTAAACTTCAGTTTATCTCCAATTTTGTATGCAATGGAAACATTCCTCATATTTCCAGTGCCTGGTATTAAGAAATGATTGCATCTTCCTATGCTTTGTGTAAAAAAAGAAAGAAGGGAAAAATAAAAATCCTAGACTTACCCACAAACTAAATGGATACTATTCCTTAGTAGAAATACAACATTCTTGACTTGGTATTGACAATTAAATTGAGTTGAATAAATTAAATCATTTTCAGTTGGGCAACCTATTAGTTATATGCGGGGCAAACATAACTCATGATTTTTCACTCATAAAGTCCCAATACTGTGCACTTTTTATAAAACTTCAGATTCCTTTCCTATATTCTCACACTCCCTCAAATTTGCATGGGAATTGATGTCTAGTCTCTGAATTGTGGAAAACCTTTTAGGAAACACCAAGATACTTATGATGTATGAAAGTCTAAAAAAATACATAATGTATTTGTTGCCTCATGCAACACTCAGTAAGTATTTCTCAACTGCTACTATATTCCAAAACCTATTTTATGTGTTGGAGTTCTAAAAGAAACAACAAATATTTTGAAACTTGTTCATAAATTCAGAATATTAAAAATATTATGTAACCAGCTTTTTGGCTGTCACTTCTAGAGAGCAAACCTTGGAAATATAGAAAGGAAAAGTTGAATATTACTTCAACCACTTTAAGAAAGAATATGACTAAAAGCTCAAAAATGTTTTGCATAAGATTATATAATTATTTCAAAATGAGCTATAATATGATTTCTATGGATAGTTCATTTTGAAAATTTTAACAGTTTATTAAAAGTGATGTTTTAAAGGTTTTGCAATATATTTTAAGTATGTGCATTTTCAATAATTAGTATAGGTAAAGACTCATGCAGAGGTAGAGGCCACAGTGAGGAAAAGCATTCATTTTGGGGATGTGGTCCTTTGAGTTGAATCCCTTCCCTGACATATCTGAGCTGCTGGCCCTTGGACAAATTACTCAACCTTCGTTTGCCTCCATTTTCTCAGTTACAATATGGAGACCATGGTGGTATCAAGCTCCATGCAGTTATTGTGAAGACTAAATGAATCACTCCTGTAAAATGCTTCAATGTGTATGAGGCTCAGAATCACTGATCAATATATTGGCTGTGATTATTATGATCACCAATAACAGAAACGGAAGTAGTAGTAGAAATATAGGAAAGACACGGGTATTAGGAGCAATAGCATTAGTAGAAGGAACAGCTTTCGTGGCTATAAGATATCATTAAGAAGATATCGCACTTTTCATTTATAGTTCTCAGCTTCCATGTAGAAAGACTGAATGACATAGGTTAATATTGTCTCACAAAAGAATTATATTTGATTTACTGAAATGCCACAGCTATAAACTTCTAACTGAGGTAACAGTGGAAATTTATGAAGAAAGATTGTCTCTAAATAATAGTGTTGGATTTTAATTATGGACAGCTATAATGTAAAGGATGGTAGGAATTCTGCTTTTTTAGTTTTATTATTTTCATTTTATTTTTATTTAGAGTCTTGCTTTGGTTGGTCTATTAGTGCAATAATTATATCCTGAAAAATGTTTCTTAGTTCTCTTGTCAGAAACAGGATGTGAGACTGGATTTCATAGAGGACACAAATAATATTTGTTGGTTTGGCGATATTTATCTCCACCTTACACAAAAGATTTATCCCTGGTTTCCATTTTACCATTAAAAACAATAGAATTATTTTTAAATACACCTTTTTTACATTTTGAAGCAAAAACAGTGAAATGAATGGGGACTCTTCATGTCTTTACTGTGGTGCCAGGAAGACCTCGACAAACTTGAGTAAGAAAAAGACTTCTAATTTAAAAATATGTTTCAGGGAATTGAGAGATATTAGGTGCCAAATACAGTTTCTAATGGAGAGAGTTTGTCATTGAATCGAATGGTAAAGGAGGACGGAAACATGCTCTGTATAATCATTTTCATTGCTAGCCATTTTAAGTCTATAAAATAAAATTTAAAAAATAGTCATTTTCTAAAACACATAATTCTCAATAAAGTGTAAAACTGATCTGTGTTCTTATGTTACACTTTGCTCAAGTGCTTCACTTCCAGAAAATTAGCCTTTCTGATTAAGGACCATATCACATCTTAGCCAATTTTGATTTTTCAGCAGTGTATGTCTGAAAAAATTGTATGCCTCCCTCAGCTGCTCCAGGAAAGCAGTTTACTTAATGAAGAAATATGTGAACAAATGATGCAATTAATACCTGAACATTTCTCATCTTTCTTTTGTCGTGTCATGTCACCTCTGATTTCTTAAGTGGAAAAGTGTACAATGATCCTGATGACTATTAGTGTTTAATGGATTAATATCATTGCCTCAATTGGCAGTGAAAAGAGTTCTTGAAATCCACATCATGCAAGTCTGTAAATCACCTTTCTGATAAATCTTTTCTCCAAATCTAAGCAATGCAGCTGAATGTGTGTGAGCCCTAATACCTACATGCTTCACTGATCCCTCATATGATTCAATACAAAGCCAGTTTGCTTGTGAGAAAGCAGAACAGTAAGATTGAAGAGAGAGTTGTTTCAGCAGGATCAAACAGCATGTAAGAAAAAGTGAGCAGGATCAGTCAGCTTGTAAGAAAAAGTGAGGAAAAACTGCACAGGCCTTCCTGGAAACATCAGCCCAGCTGCAAGGGCCTTACAGCATGTTCTCAGTCTATACAATCTTATTCCCCTTTTCATGTTTTAAGCCAACATTCCACATCTTTGTAGAATTTTAGAATTAAAAGTATCCTCCACAAGATATTTTTTAAAAGTATGTTCCACAGGATACTTTTTATAGTATCTTCTATAGGATACTTTTTAAAGTATCTACAAGACACTAAAACATTCCTTGGGGCTTAGCTTTGTCTCCTCTAATTAGGAAGGTGTAGTATAGCCACCTGCAGTGGAGTATGTGAGAGGAAGAAGACATAAAACCAAGTAAGCATAAAACCTGCAGCAAAAATGGATAAAACTCCAATTTAAAACTGAGCAAACTGGGACAAAGAATATGCATTGACTTTTAGTACAAAGATTGGAATAAGTTATTGAAACACTGGAGCTTATTTGTTTATGAGCTAGCTGTATAGAGATGGAGCTGAGGAGAATTACATATGACAATTGATAAAGGGAATTATAAGGCTTAGCTTGATGAGGAAGAGACTTAAGAGGAATCTAGTCCTATTGTTAAGTCTGTGAGGAAAGAATTAGGCTTGCTCAGAATGGTTCCCCCAAAGCAGGAATAGAGCCAATAGGAAGTTGGTTTTGTCTCATTAATGGTAAGCTGACTTTGTTCCAATCTACATCATGGCAGGTGGATTCTAATAATGAAATGAACTGTTTGGGTAGTGGATGTGTCCTGGGTTCACTCACAAACATTTGTGAATGGCGCAAAGATGGTATAAGTGTACAATGTACCTTAAGCCTAGTTTATAATGGGTCAAAAAGCCACTTTAAGAAATCAGTGGAGATCAGTATTAGTGGCTACGCCAGGATAACAAGTGTAATTGAGACTAATCTGGATGACTGTTGATGAATGAGCATTCTACTCATAAGGCTTCATCCAATTCTACTTTCCTGTGAGACTGTGGTCAGGAGATCTTCACAGACAGATCTTGATTTACCAATCAAAATGTTAATAAATGTGATCTGGTCTTGTAAGAAAGAGAGATGCTATAAAGACATGTTCAAACATATTTGTAAGCAGTACTGTTTGGCTTCTTTGATCCTTCGAACTCTGTTTGCACCATCTGACCTCCCCCCCCCGCCCTTCCTTTCCTATCTTACCTTGTCAGGGATTGTGAGCTGTATTCTTGTTGTCCAGCACCCTGCCCCATAGCATTGCACAACCCACACTTCACATTCTGGGCGTTTTTTACCCCATGACAGCCCATATCAAATTCTTATTATTCCAATTTTGTTTATTAACTAAAGTATGAACTGGGAGCAAATTTAGGCTTCCATACAGCATATAAATATTTCTACTTCTCTTAATCTTCCTAAGGATTCTTATATCCAAAAACGATGCTTTCAATTAACCTAATACAATTCCAATAGTTTGAAATTCTGCGTGCTGTGTAATAATAGTGGGTCAGTCTGTAACAAAGTGGGAGTGGAAAACCTGTCAGTGCATCAGGAGAAGCTAATTGGAAGATATTTTGGCACCAGTAGCAAGCAAGTGGACACATAGAATCAAAGGCAGTGATCAAGAGATTGCTACAACTCCACCCTTGGAAACAGAGTTCCTGAACTGGGTCCCAGAGAAGCCAGGTTATTAAACATAGAACCAAGTCAAGAAAAAAATATAGAACTTAGTCGCTGGAGTTGGAATATAGACAGGACAGCAGTCATTAGAAAAGAAAGCACAAGACTAGACAATGGAATTACAAACAAAATGAAAGAAAACCAGGATTGGACACATAACAAAATGAACACAAGCTGGCTGAAAGCCTTTGTCCCAGGAATGCTGCGTCGCCTTTGTTAGTGGTTAGAGGTCGGTGCTGGTATTGGTGCCTGGTGCAGGGATGCTGCCAAGTTCCAGAGTTCTGTGATTGCAGCTCCTAGGAGAGTGCAGTGTAGAGGAATAGAGATGGCCGGTCAGTGTGGGGCATCAAGTCTTCCTTCTTGGGCTGCTTAGTGCCTGGAGTCTGTGAAACTGCTTCCAAAGGCAGAAGAATCTCTCCTTCTTACCTTCTTCCTTTCCTTCTTTTTATAAGTCTTTAAACATTTTCTAAAATATGTATTTACCAAATATTGTGTAGGTTTAAGTTACACATTGTGATGGTTTGATATATGTATACATTGTGCATTGATTACCACAGCTGAAATAGTTAATATGGCCATCACCACCCACAGTTACTGTGTGTGCACCTACAGAGCTGGGATGAGAAACTCATGCTATGCCATCTCAGGCTGGGATGTAGCTCAGTGGCAAAGGACTTGTCTAGCATTTACAGAGCTCTGAGTTCAATCCTCAGTACTGCAAAGTAAAAATGATGTTTTCTTACATTTTGTGTAATCGGTAGTTTTACAAATTATACACTCCATGCTGTACCTTTGATTCTAAGAATTTATTAATCAGTTATATGAGAGGTTATAACATCTCTGACCAACATGTCTGTTTTCTCAAAACCCCATTCCCTGGCAACCCCATTCTACCTTCTGCTTTAATGAATGTGACTTTTTGAGATTCTATATATGAGACACTATCACATTTGCCTTTGTGTGTCTGGCCTATTTCAATTAGCATATTGCTCTCCAGGGATCATCTATGTTATTATAAATGACAGGATTTCCTTCCTTTGTGGTGAAATACTATCCCATCATGTATATGTACGTATGTGTGTGCATGTGCATGCCTACCACATTTTCTGAATCCACTTACTTATTGACAGATACTTAGGCTGCTTCTGTATCTCAGCTGTGTGAATAGTGCTGCACTGAGCATGAGGGAGGGCAGACATCTCTTTAAGGCACTTCAGGCATTTCTTCTGGACGTGCACTTAGGAGGGGTTTGCTGGAAATCACTTGGCAGTTGAACTTGCAATTTCTTGAAACCTCCGTAGTTTTCCAAAATGGCTATACCAGTTTATATTCCTCACAGTGTATAAAGTTCCCTTTTCTCCACATCCTCCCCAAACTAGCTTTATTTTCATTTTTTGTTTTTTTGAAACAAAGTATCTCCAGGTAGTTCAGGATGGCCTTGAACCTGCAACAATCCTCCTTCCTCAGCTTCCCCAGTGCTGAGATTACAGGCATGTGCCACCGTGTCCAGCTGAGATGCTTTCTTAATATTAGCACAACTATACAAATTTTCTGTATCTGACCTTTATGAGTGACTTACTGAATAATGACTTATTTAGAAAAGTTGAAATATTATTTTTGGATGAGAACAAAGAAACGGAGGACATAAAAATTTTAAAGACAAAAATGCATGCATTTAGTGTGCTATAAATTTTAAATAACCTTTCACCTGTCCACCCCAATCCAGATGTTGGTTGTTTATAGTGCTGGACAAGCAAGTACCACAGTAATGTGTGATCACTATTTTATCATGTCTCCAATATCGTCATTTTCTTCAGTCTTGTTTTTGTTCACTCCTCCTATCATTTTGCAGGACCCTTTGAGTCCTGCCACTCTTTCGTGCCAAAGGATCAGCTGTACCTTTTTGCTTTTTGAAGAGACAGAAGGGCCTTCAGAGCAAGCCACTGGAGAGGGCCTCTTAGCACAGCTAGAGAAATGGTCTTTTTACATCTTTGCCTACTGCAAGTTGTTTTTGACTTTAAACATTCCTTTCAAGCATGGAAAACATGCGTGGTAAAGGGAGTCTTATCTGTCAAGATTGGGTAACTATGACTCGTATACATAACCATTATTAACTGTAGGTCCACTATTTGACATTTTCTAGATGATTTCATGTTATCATTGTAACAACCCTAGGAGGTAAATACTATTATGTCTGCATTTGAGGAAACAGAAATGGACAGTTATTTTAGGGCTGGCTTTGAGTCTGCTAGGTCTATTTAGATTTTCTAAGCCTGCAATTTTCCTATTTGTTTGCATACTCATTTCCTGTTGCTGCTATAAGAAGTGTGGCTTTATACAACACTGATTTATCTTCCTACAGTTTTGGACAGCAGAAGCCTGAGTGGTGTTGGACTATAACCACATTGTCAGGGATACCATGTTCCCTCTGGGGCTTGTAGGGGAGATTCTGTTCCTTACTCTTTCCAGCTGTTTGTGGCTGCTGCACTCCTGGGCCTGTGGGGGCTTCATTGTAATTTCCACCTCCTACTGTATATGGCTTTCTCCTCCATTTGTCTGTCAAATCTTCCTCCACCTTACAAGTGTCAAGAGCAACTTGTCATTTAAACCTAAGACATATCCTATTTAAACTCTAACAGATGCGGACATATATTTTTGGGGAGATAACATTCACCCCATTCTTTCTGGGGAAATAACATTCAATTAGCAGGGTTGGTAATTACCATGTCTGTTTAAAGATAGAGAGTTTTGCTAACAGGGTAGCTCTTATACTGTGCCCTTAGCACAGTAAACAAGAAGGAGGAAGACAGAGGAGAAAGGATGAAGTAGAAGAGGGAAGAGGAGGAGCAGGAAGAAGAGGAAGAGGAGGAAGAGGAGGAGGAAGAATTAGGGAGGCAGAAGGATGCCACGCCATCTGCAAAGCAAAGAGAGAGGCCTCTGTTGAAACCAAACTGGCCAACACTTTGATCCTGGACTTCCAGCCGCCAGAACTGTCTGAGAACCCGTTTCTATTGTTTAAAGTGGTCAATAAGTAAAGTTTTAAAACTTTTCCTCTCACATATGTCTTGCTACCTTTACTGAGGTTGGAATACAAGGGGCACTTTTCTGTGGGTGTCTCTGGAAGTGTCCACTACTTTAGCAACAAGCTAAACATTAGTGGGGTTGACACAAATATGGCCAGTATCATGAGGTTTTGGGTGCCTTGTAGACCAAATGCTTATTCTCCTGAGGATCTTGACATGACACTTGCCTAAATCCCTTTCCCCTGTCTGGTGTGCTCTGCTTTTCCTGTCGTAAGAACCTGGAAGAATTATAATTTTCCTTCCTTATCCCAACAAGTCTGCCAGGTTTTGTGTTCTGCATTTTAAATGCGTTATTTCATGAGAGTCACAAATATCATATGGTTGAGCCAAAAGTAGAAGTTGCCAGGCACTGGGACTGTGGCTCCCATCCAGAACGCTGTTTTTTTTTAAAAAAAATGGCTGGGAGAGATTGAGGTGATTTACAAGGAGGAAAGAGGTGTGGGTGTTTCCCCAAAGGGATGGGACTGGAGGTTTTAAAGTGTTCAGTACAAGCATGTGTCTGGTGTGAACATATACATTTCACCAGGGATGGCAGAGGATGGATGGATGGATCTATGCAGGTGTTAAAATTGTCGGCATTTATTCTCATAAATTAAATGAAAATCCTTGGAAATAAATTCCAGGACTCTGAGTAGATAGAAGTTTTGTGAGATAGCACAGTAAAATTTGATCCATGCTGCTCTGGTAAGGACATGAACTTTGAGGATGTTTGCATTTAGAAGCCCAAAATGTAGAAAGCAGAAGGACTCTGCAATATCAGAAGCAGCTTCCTCTTTACCAAAGATCACAGGTGCTCCATGTGTTCCCCTCGGGTCTTCACCTTCCAATGCTCTGCGTGACCACCGTTCTTAACTATGCATTGTGGGGGCCATTGGCTGTAGTTACTATGGTTTAAGTGAAATCACACATGCCCTGTTTTATATAACTTCATTATCTTAAATTTTCTGGTTTACTTTAGCTAATTGCAAATACTTTGTCAAGTAAAGGGTAGTAGTTATCATTTAACCCATGTCATCTATCTTTATAAAAGAAAAGGGGAAAATAAAAACAGTGCTATTAAAATGTCTGTAATCAAAATACCCTTCAATTTGATGTCCTTTAGAATAGATGTGCTGAAATCTTTCAAGGAAAGAGGTAGTGAAAGGAGAAAGAAATACATGAATGTATTTATTATATTCCAATCTTAGGGGAAGTGTTAAGATCTGTTCTAAATTGAACCATGATTCTGAAGTGCTTAAGAATTTCTTCTGAGGGGAAAAAAATGTACAGGGGTGTCTTTCGATTAATAACCAGTGTGGACATTTTTAAAACTCCTAATAGCCTATCAGTGTTTTATTATTGCAATTTTTTCCAAGGTAATTTATTCAAGATATTCCATGATGCAGAAATGCCCTTTCTTTTAGCAAAGAAAAAGAAAGGTAATGTCAACCAAGCGATGTTTAGCTCCAAAAAATCGTAAGAAGGCAAAAATACTAATAATTTATCTTGTGCAAAAACCATTTGGAAGAAAAAGATGTGTTTACTGTCTCTAGCATTTCCAGTGGATGAAAAAGTTTGTAGCATGTACTATGAGATGTAGAAGGCTTCGGAAAAGTCTCCTCAGCCGATAGACATTTTCTCTCTGTGGCTCCACAGAGGTGTGAATGGCTCTGCTGGTTTTGGACACGTCTTTGTGTGACCTCTTTGTCCACCAGAAGACACTTCCTTAGAAACTCTGGGGAAGCACACCCATCCTGAATGGCTCCACCAGTGGGTCATACACACCAAGCACATGCGAAGGAACTTCTTCCTGAGGAAAGTCAACGAAACAACTCTCGGTAGTGATCTTGTTTCTCAGGGCTGATTTCATCTTCAGTCTCCAGCAACAGTCCTTTCCTGGGAGGTCAGGGCATGGGCCAAGAGTTCAGCCCTCGCCAGGTTTTTCTCGTGACCAGAACCCCCTGAGGCTGTTGAGGGCCAAGAGCAGCGGACACTCTTCTCACTCCGGTGATCTCAGTGTTCTTAAAAGTTCTTTTGCCAGGAACCAAGAACTAAGAGCTAATACCCTTAACACTGAAGACATTACAATGGCTTTGAGGAGCTCCGTATGAAGAACAAACTGCAACGAAAAACCGCATAGTGTTATAATGAGAAATGGGCATGAACACAAAATGAATTACAAGCTCAGTCCTAAGTGAACCAGTTAGCAAACCCCTAAGGGAACCACTGGGAATTTTGGAAGCCCTTTGGGCCTATGCCGAAAATCCAGGCCTCAGAGGGACTTATTCTGGCCTTGCTAAATGGTTCCCATGTGTCCGTCTGCTCCCAGGAGGGATCTTGAAACAGCTTACCTGCTCCCAGGCTAGCTCTAGCTGGGTCAGTGTGGGAACACTCCTCTCTGTAATGCTGAGTGCGACTACCTGGGTGATATCAAAAACGACTTCATTCTGGTCAACCTTGGGCACGTGTTGCTTCTGGGAACAGAGCAACATGGGCGGCTGACTGCTCGAGGGACTTTCTCTGCCCTTAGCAGAATGTGGGCCTTTGGATGATGTCAGAAAGGGGAATCGAGGAGGAGAAGTAGCTATTGGATGACTTGTGGAATCCCCAGGAATGCTTAGCAAGCCGCTCTCCCCCATCCAGATAAACTATAAGCAAGGAAATAAATACTATCTGACCCATCACCTTTGCTGATTTCTGTGGTCTAAATGTAAGCACCATGCTCACAAGCTGTCCACATGGTTGGCCCCCGTGCTGGTCCAAGCATGACTCTGCACATGAGCCAATTTTAATTCTCTGAGTAGCTCTAAATGTTTCACTTTTCTCTTGTTTGTGTTTTTGTTGCATCTCTTACAGGAACAGAGTCACCAACACTGAGGTCTTAGTCACAAATATATTTACTGAAATAATGTAAGAGTTCTGCCATGTGAACAGGAACTTGAGAATTGCTGTATGCACATTTATCATTAAGAATAGCATCTAACATTTTTAGGACTGCATATTATGTGCCTATAATTAAATTCCCGAAGAGGATGGAAGTATTTGCTTACAATTATTCCCTCTTGCCCACTGTGCCTTGTAGAGGAGTACATGCCACTGCTCCTTTAATGGGGGCCTTGGATTTATGGCTTGCTTTGAACAGTGTAATATGAATGGGCATAGATATGCCTTGCCAAACTGAAATTTTTGAATTTGTTTACCTGTTTCATCTCTCACCTTTGGGCCTCTGTCTTTAGCCATGAGCATACCATGGCCCGCAAATGTTGCCTTTCAGCCTGGGACTTGGGTAAGAAGCCACACTGCAGAGCCAAGCCTATCTAACAAGACAGAGGGCCAATAAGGGCCCAGCCAGCCCACAGCTGCTATATAATGTGAATAAAAAATAAATGCTTATCATTATTAGTCACTAAGCTCTGGGGGCTCCATGTCAATACAGCAAATCTTGGCTAATACAGTGTCAAACCCAGTACTCCTTTAAGTTTTATGACAGTTCTCTGGTGTATTTTCTGCTATTATTGTCCTCAATTGATGGCAGAGACAATTAAGAAAAAGAAAGTTCGAATGACTTAGAAGTTTCCAGATCTAGTGAGTGGTATAGAGTTGACTTTCGGTATCCAGAATCTTCCTGTAGCATTTCCCTGAATGAATACGGATAGGAAGAGGCAATGTGACATTTTAACTTCAACTCAAGAATTATATTTCAGTAGACACTTTCATAAGTTAAAAATGAGTTGACCATACGTCTTATATTGTCCCGGATGGCACCGGTGTATATCTGTTATCCTAGCACAATTATTCATGACTTCTTTACTCTATGTCCTATTTTGATAAATTATATGTCCTCTCCCTAGTTAAAAGCTACGTTCTTAAGTGGCATCATTTTTGTAACCTTCTTCCACCTTGCCTCGTGCCTTCATCAATCATTAAACTAACCATATGACAAGCAACTGGATATCTTCAGAGAAACTGGCTCAATTAGGACCCTCATGCAAATACCATGTCGTATGTCAACATCTTTTATGCAAATGTTGTCCTTTGTGATCCTAGCAAATGTTGTCCTTTGTGTGTCCTTTGTGTCCTTGTTTAGAACTCTAGGATTCTTATTACCTATGGGACCAGGAACACAGGGGAGAAATGTTGGGATGAACTAGGCTTACCATTATGGTGTCAAAGATGACTTGTGTTCTCTTGTTTGTGAGTTGGGAATCAGTTTAGCAAGCAGATATCAAAGTACTCTACACAGAATTTTGGAACTACGTATGAGCAAATATTCTAAGGAAAGGAAATGCTGAATATCTTTATACAGCCCTCTTGGTAGGTAAAGGCAGACTAAGAAATTACAGAACTATAAATAAGGGGAGAGAGTGGACAAGAGGGGTGGGAAAGTGGGGGAAACAAAATATATCATGTACAGGTACAAACTAACTATGATGAATGTGATCATTATATATATCTACAATGTACCAATACATGTTCTTGGTTTAAAAAAAGTAAAGAAAGAAATTACACAACTAAAAAGAACCAAAGAACTGCAGCTCGGAGGCCCTCTGGTCTTTAGGTACATTTCCCTCCCACACAACCGACTTCCAAATGTTTTCCCTTCTGAGCCTCTTCGATAGTTAAACTAGAACTGTTACGATACATGCTGACTTTTCAAACCACATTTTCCAACTTGAATCACATAAATTTTTAACTTTAAAAGCCAAAATAATATTTCATTTCATTATGTACTATTTATAATTTCACACCACCCAGTTTCACAGGTACCATTTATTAAAGGAAGTTGGAATACAGTCCTGGGCTATGATACCTTCCAATCAGGCTGTTTCATCTGAGCGCTTCATGCTAATAAGTCCCCACCTCTCATGGAGCACAGATTAAAAAAAATGCAGCACCCTTTTTGCTTTCTTATTTTCATTTCCTATACTATAATTAGAGATTTAACTGTTCTCTTTTTTTTTAACCTTAGTGAAGATAAGGAGATCATATTTATTGCAACTCAACATTTGCTAGATTTTCTTTCTTTCTTTCTTTCTTTCCTTGATTTTTATTAGTACATATTTGCTGTACGTAATGATTACATTTACTGGAGGGAATTGGTACATATACATAACACATTTCAATTCCCTTCTTTTTCCCCACCCCTTCATTATTTTTCCAGCATCAGATTCCTTTATTTATTTTATAATTTTATAACACTTTATAAAGTTAATTATCATATATGCAGATTGACAACCAGACTAATAGGCCAAAGAACATATAAAACCTGTAAGACAGTTGTACTAAGTCAAAGTACACTTTTAGATACATTATCTGCCCTGGATTACAATCCTTCCTTCCTTCCTTCCTTTCTCTCTCTCTGTCTCTCTCTGTCTCTCTCTCTGTCTGTCTGTCTCTCTCTTTCCTTTCTTTCTCTCTCACTTTTTCCCCATGGCACTGTGTTTTACTGAGTCATCTCATGCTCTCTTAAGAATTTTGTGCCCAGGTAAGGCATCATTAATTTTGACAGATGACCAAGAACAGAGAAACTGAATGATTTTCTCAATCTTGTTGCTTTTTTTTTTTGGTGCTGGGGATCGAACCCAGGGCCCTGTGCTTGCAAGGCAAGCACTTTAACCTCTGAGCTAAATCCCCATCCCCTATTCCCGTTGCTTTTTAAGAATAGAGGCCTTCGGTGTCTGAAATCTCTGTTCTTCCCCTTGCTTTAGATGTTCATGAGGCTCCTGCTCTGATTGGCCCTGGAACCGTGTCCAGACTTCTGAGCTGGTTCTGGAGGCCTCACCAGTGAGAGAAGTGACCGGACATCCTGTTGTGCAAGGTGCATTTGTGCTCCCCGCTTCTAAGCATGGTGCTGTTCATGTAAGTAGCATTCACCAATTCTGACGTTACGCTTTGGGTACAGACCAGATGAATGCAGGTTTCAAAAAGATGCCAATTTATCTATTTTAGTTTCTATCTAAATTTCTTCTCAGCTCGCCACCTCTCAATGGATCACAGGTGCTATTTTTAATATCTTGTCATTTTTCAAGTCTTCAAAATTTTGAGATGCTTCCCATTTTATTCTTTATGTAAATTATTTCTATCCATAGAATATAGATATTCTATCTTTAGATATTCTGTCTCTTTCTCTCTCTGTAGATCAGTCTTTCCAGAGGATTACCAATTAGATGGTCCTTAAAAACATCCACTTTCATCTTTGTTGATCCTAATATATATTTTTTGTACATTTTTATTGATCTCTATATTTTCCTTCCTTAACTTTCTTTGGTTTTTATTCCACTCCCCTTTTTTGAGATTCCTGGTGTCCATTTCTACTATCAATTACTAGAAAATTAGTTTATAATTTCCCCCTAAGGTTTGGCTCTTCTTATTTTTCACTTCAGTTTTGTCCTTTTGTTTTTTTGTTCATATATTTAAAGCTATGTTAATAAGTGCATAAAGGTTTAAAATGTTTATTTCCTCTTAGTGAATGTAATCTAGTGCTATCATCAAGTGATCTTCTTTGTTTTAATAATAATTCATTTGGGCCCTGGGTCTATTGACCACATGTGGGAAAATCAGCCTTGCCATACCTTATATCATTTGTGTAGTATATACTCTTGTAATTTAATTTTAAGCTTTTGTATGTCCTTAAGATTTATATATGTCCTTCATAAGTTGAATATAAGATTTTTTTCCTCTGTTAGTGTGAAAATATTTGTCTTTTGGTGCAATTTAATCGATGCGGTTTAATTGGTGCGATTTAATTGGTGCAGTTCTAATTGGTGCATTTTCTTCTGTTCAATGCAATTTCCATTCTTTTTGAGTTTTAAATCAACTGTTTTATTTTGATAAGCCTGTGGTCTATTTGTGGCATATATTTGTTCAAATAGCATGTGCTCTATTTGTCACATCTGGTTTTATTTTTAAATTATTACTCTAGATGTTATAACATGCTTGTCTTGTCAAAATCATTATTACCTGCCTTTCTGGCCCTCCATCTAAACTGTTGGTGCTTCTACCTGAACTATGGCCTTTAGTTAAACTTGGCTGGTGAGAGAGCTTTTGTTTTTCTTTGTCTGAAAATTTCCATATAAATTTCTTCTTTAAAAAATATGTTTCATGGTTTCACACATATTCAGATATCTGATGTATTTCCCCATTTATACTTTGTTGATGATTTCAGCAGTTCTCTCATATACAGTAGTATCTTAACAATTAAGAGGAGTGAGTTAAGATTTGGAATTGGGGGATGTTTTCCTCCAAAGAAGATCTTTGCGTGTTCTTGTCAGGCTCTGGAGCAGCAGTCAGGGCCGCTTTAATGAAATTCCGTGCTGAGGTTCCCTGGACTCCAGGGAGATGCAGCTGGCCCTCCTCCCGAACAGGCGTAGTAGATGCTGTTGCTCACCCTGACTTTGAGGCGTTAGCCATCCAGAGGCGGTCTCACTGTGGGAATGCGTCTCACACCAAACTCCGTATGTGTGCTCCGCCCTTTTATTTGATTTCACAAAATATCAAAATCGAAGTTTAAATCTGCCAACGTGGCCATTTTTTCTCAGGGTGGAAGCTGCTGCTCTGCTATGGGACCTCCCCGTTTTCCCAACATTTAGTCGTCTTCGTTCCTTACTGCTTGCTTGATATTTTAAGATGTAAAAACTATATTTATCATTTACATTTAGTGCTTTTTAGCAAGAGGTTGAGTTCAATAACTGTTTTGCCATAAATGAATGCATATGAAAGAGATACTATTTTCAGTGAATGACATGGAGAGGAACAAATTCTAATCCAAAAGAGACTCAGGTCATTTTTCTTCAATGTAATATCTCATCTACTTTCAGCCTGGACAATAAAATATGTAAGGATTTTACTTCCAAGTACCATGAGATGACGTATTGGGAGGGGCTGTACTGTCCAATCACTTTATTTAAAATTTTTCTTATAGAGTTAGAAATACAGTACTCTTATAAATCAGTTTTGTAGTAAAATATATTCTTTGTGTTATTTCTTGATGGTAAATAGTTTAAAATCCAAATGCATTGAATTTTAAGTATTTCACAGAGTGCTTAGTACTATATTCATTTACTAGTCATTGTATATTTAATAGTTATTGCTATTTTTATTTATTTCAAAATGAAATCGCTGAATATAGATCTACATCTTTATAATAGGAACAATCCGTTTAAACAAATTAATGTTTTTTAAGCAATGCTTTAAGCATCAAATTTTCCTTTTATTTTCAAGTTGCAGTGAATAATTTAAAAACTATTTGGTTGATTTGTTGGGTGCTGTCCTTAAAGATGCACCGAGAGAGTGCTGACATTTGTTTAGTGTTTAATATGCTCAATAATTTTTATGTTCTGTTCTTACTTTGATGAACTACCTGAAGTATTCTCCTTAAAATAATTTTATGGCCATAAATCCATAATGTATTAGCAAACAATATTCAGTTACAGCAGAAGGGAAATGCTCCTCATGTGTGTTTGTTGCCATTCAGAGGTTAATACCTGCATACCTGCCAGAAAGACTGTTAGTGCTTAGCATGTTGATCTTTAGATTGTATCAGCAGGTGACTCCCTCCCTCACAAATCCCCACTCCCACAAGGTGCCTTTGACCATGGCATACAGCTAGTAAGTGATAAGATGGAATTTTCTTTATTCCACATGAAAATGTAGTTCAGTCAGGACTTGCATTCGGCTGCAAAGAAGAACCCATTAACTTGGGACTTAAGGAAATTAAGGACATTTTTTTTTTGTATAACAGTAAATCTTGTAGTGGGAGGTTGGTAGCGCAGGCTCAGGTTGAGCTCTCTTTACCTCTCTTCCCTTTCCTTCATGGTTCCCTGGTGCTATTGCAGCT
Organism: Hystrix cristata; assembly: GCA_004026905.1. Taxonomy (NCBI): domain Eukaryota; kingdom Metazoa; phylum Chordata; class Mammalia; order Rodentia; family Hystricidae; genus Hystrix; species Hystrix cristata. Next base: position 34,298 of record PVJO010005005.1, on the reverse strand, counting down.
CCTGCCATCACATCTGCAGCCTGGACAGGAGCGAGAGGTGCTGCCACACTTCGTCTCTGTGACATTTGCTATACACAACCGAATTATGAGGCCAAACCCAGCTGAAGAGGAGTCTGGGAGGAGCATGTTTTCTCTTTCCAAGATCGAGGTTTATGGAACAAAATTCAGGAGAATATTAGAGAGGACATATGAATGGACCAACATTCTATATGTCACATGGCCGACATCTTCCCATTAAGTCAAGCAACCTTTGGTATAATGGGAAAGATTGTTAGTTAAGACAAATAATTTTCTAAGATGTAATAATATAAATAGTATTTTAATGTTTACAAAATGCAAACTATCAAGCTATGTTGAACTACTGTCTCCATTTTATCGATATGGTGTAGGAGGTTAGGAGCTTAATTCCCAAAGCATAAATTTTGTTTCTACAGAGTAGAGGGACCGAAGGTTGAGTCAGGTCCTGATTTTACACCTTGTAGTAATTATACTTTGGGAGCACCTGGAAAAAAATTGAGATGAATAAGACAAGATTTAAGTGTATCTTCTTCCAAAGAGGATTTATTTGCATTTGTTATTGCCAGGGTCTGGGGCACAACTAGTTAAAGATCTCCTGAAGTTAAATCCCTTGCTCCAGAGTATTTATGGGGTTTAGAAAACCATACTTCTGGGTGTGTCTGGGTAAGTCATTCAGACCTGACCTTGGGGAGTATGGATGGAGCCTGAACCCTTCCTCTCTGCTGCTCTTCTCCTGTTCTCTGCTTTTTGAAGTGAATAGATTTGTCTTTAAATGAGTTGGTTTGTTCCACTACACCCTTCTGCCAGGATATTTCTGCATTGAGTCAGCTGACTATGGAATGAAACTTCTCAAACTGTGAGCTAAAGCAAAACTTTTCCCTTACTCTGTGTATGGCAGTTATTTGGGGACAAGATGAAAGCTGATGAATACACCAGCTATAGAATTTGTGTTTGCAATGTATGGAACCATCAAAGGTGTGGATTATACCTATGGAACCATTGCTGGTATAGTTGGGTTTTCACTCTAGACAGATTGCTCTGATAATAGATTTTTAAAGGTAGAATTGGTGATGTGTAAGTCTTAACGGAGACTATATTAGATAGGACATCAGGATATCATTTTACCTTTCTTGTTGTTGGAGAGATTGAAAACCTGAATTTATATTTCCTGAATTTCTTGCAGTTAGAGTTGTAGATGTACAACAGACTTCACTAATGAGGTACATTAAGTAGCCATGTGACCAAAGATGCTTGTTATGGAATAGACGTTACCTGATTTTCCCAAGTTATTAAACCGAGTGTGTTCATAAGCCCTCCAAAATCAGGTAACTTGCATAAACAAACGAGTGAGCACCAGTGCGTTCTGAGGAAATAAATAAGTTCCATGAGTCAGTGGTTCATATTCCCCACACCTACTCCTGCTGAATTGCCACTTCTTCCTCTGTCTCCACCCGGGGCACCCTGACATTTCCTATGACTGATGAGGAAAAAATTAAATCCTGATGTACAGAAGAATTCATAACTGGTGTTAGTCAGCTTTTTGTCACTGTCAAATACCCAAGATAAGCAATTTCAAGAAGGAAAGTTTTGTCTCACCGCTTCAGAAATTTCAGCCCACGTTTGGCTGGCTCAGTTGCTTTAGGTGAGGCAGAGATGTCACAGGAGCTTGGCAGATGCAAGCTGCACACCTCACAATAGGCGGGAAGCAGAGAGGAAGAGCGCCACAGGATATGGCTGGAGACCACCCACAGTCTACAGGGTCAGAGCACCAAGATCTTCACCTGCTCCTGGGCCTGCCTCCTATTTCCATCGCTTCCCACTGATGCCTCATTTCATAGTCTCAGGAGTGACTAATTCCCTGATTAGGACAGTCCTGCCAGGATCCAGGCCTCTCTGAAAACACTCAAGACATGCCCAGAAGGTGCTTTACAAACTTCCTAAACATTCCTTAATCCAATCAAGTTGGTGATCGAGATTAACCATCAAATACCATCTACTAAACCATCTAGAAATGGACTTCTGCATTGTAGCCAGACTTAGAAGTCACTCTAAATACCAGTGGAGAAATTAGCCTCCTGCCTTGATCAAAACTTCCATAAGTGCATTTCGTTTTCCTTTTTTCCTAGAAAGAAAAGTGGCTAGCCACATAGATCTATACCAGTTCATTAGAAATCACTGTTCTGGCTGTATCATCAGATGTTTGGAAGAAATAAAGTTACTGACAACAAGATCTGGGGAAGTGGCATGTAAATGTATTTCTCACAATGAAAGAAGATGGAAGGATATTTGTGCTCCATCAGACTGATCATTAATGGCTGATTTTGCTCTACAAATGTAGTTATGTATTTATGACAGAGACTATATGACCCGCAAAGCCTAGAATATTTACTGTCTCTTTACAGAAAAAGTTTCCCAGCACCAGCACTTATTCATTTACATTTTCCTTTCATCCTTAGACTTTTCAAGCATTCTTTCAATCAACTTGATTAAACATTTATTAAAAGCTATTTAGTTACTAGGAATTGAGCAACATTCTTGAAATTCAAAGGCACAAGCTTTTTATATTTAGTATGTAATCTAATAAGTACACTAATTTCATTGCATGTAGCATTTACTATTCTGGGTTGGAAGCATTAATAATTCTTTGTGTAAAGCTGTGGATATCTTTATTATGATTTCATTTCTGATACTGTCAGAGGTAGAGGAGATCTCCAACATAAAGTTTGCTCATTTGACCATTCTTATCTTTATCCAGGGCTTCCTTTTGCCATGGCGATTTTTTGTTAAAAAATACATTTATATATTTTCATTGAAACAATTACAAATATTTCAAAGATTGTATTTTTTGTTGAACATCATTGAATATAAAAACCTTAAAAATTTCTAATGAGTTGGTGAAAATAGAATCCATTTTTCCGTCCAATATTGTTCAGAGTTGAGTTTCTTATCTTACTAATAAACATTCAAATAACAATTAGTTTTGATGAGGCAGAACACTTTCCTGCTAAATGCTTCTCATTTGCATGCTACATTTCTTCATTTCATAAACTATTTTAATTTGAGGATGTATTGTCATTTGAATGCTATGGTTTTACTTTTCTTTTTGGAATCATTTTATTCACATTCTTCAAAGCAAGATGGCAGTCAGGAACTCAAACTCGTTTGTAGTCAGATCAGAAAAGAGTAACGCATTCCTCAAAGTGATGTGACATTTCACAAGCCAGAAGCAGACACCTGGGTCTCTTGCTTCCTCTGGAGGCAGTTTATTCTTCATCATTGTCAACAAGAGCTGTCGCCTAATAAATACATATAATGAGAGATTCATGAATCACTGTAGCATGAAAAACAGTATTTGTAGCAGCAAAAATGCAATTAATTGCAGCTTTGGTAATATTATGGGTTGGGGTGAACCCTGTGGAGACATGTTTCAGGCAATGCTAAATATGTATGAAAGTGTCTGACTTTTCTCTCTCTCACGTATTTCACAGCATCCTTTAAGCATTTGGTTTAAGAGTCTTACTCTCCAAACTCCTTGACATCAGAATATTTACTCTACTTTCTAAGACAGCATTTTAAGTCTTGCATGATTTTTTAAAATTAATATTAATATCCATTAATATCTGGAGTTTTTCTACCAAAAACATATGACTCACCTGGGGGCTTGTTAGAAATGTAGATTCTCAGGCTTCATCTCAGGCCTACTGAACTAGAATCTGCTCTTTAATTTATCCCCAGGGGAGTCATGTGCACATTAAGGTTTGAGAAGTGCTGGCTTAGAGTTTGAAGCGGTTGAAGCATGAAATAATGTCCATCAATGTCAAGGAGCAGTGGTGAGCTGTGCAGGTCTGGGTCAGGCACTGGGAGTTCGTGGAGGGAAGTGAGATGCATTTTATTTCCTCCAGTGAGTCTCCTCTAGTAGGAGGAAATGTCTTCTATGAAGAGCATTTGAGAAAAGAATGCTTATTTTTATGCTATTCCTTATTGCTCCATGTATTTTTTTTTTGAGCATATCTATGGTACAGGCAATTCCAGATGATTTCTTTGAGTCCTGGGACATATCAGGTCTCTTAACTGGCATTTATACACAGGTCATGACTCCCTTGCTAGGTGGACATATTGCCTGAAGGCACTTCTTAAAAATCTCCATATGTCCAAGTATAATACCCCACCCAGACTAGTTCCAAATTAATATATGCCAAAAGCTAGAAAAGAAAAATATAGTAAGGCTGGAAGACTAAAACCCCAGAAGTGAAGGAGGCAGGAAGGATAGGACTCACATGTAAGACTAATGGAAAGTTTGATCTAGATGAACAGTTTTACAAAAGTGTCAATATAACAAACAAAATGACCATAAAGAGTATTTATTGACTATTTATACTGTGCTTTTACATATGCCATTTATTCTCTACGCTAATCCTATAGGATGGGTAACAATAGCATGCACATCTCCTTAAGAGAATGTCCAGGTCTTCTCAACCAGGCTTTGGATGTTTTCGGTGAGTGTTGGCTGGAGTCTAAGAATCTGCATTCTAGAAGTATCCAAGGTGATTCTGATGCACTACACCTCACCTAGACATCTATTTATATATTCTAAGAAACCATTAACATTTCTGGCAGCCACATCAGTTTTCTTGTATCAATCTTGGTGTCAATCAGAACATTTAAATTCCTTTTATCCTAGTTACTTTAAAATAGATACTATCTCTTTTCAGTTTCACGTGTTCAGTTGTACAGTTCAAAATAAAACCGCAGTGAACAATTTTATATACATTCTTATTCAATTTCATGTGATGGAAGGTGACTTTTAGTCTAGGCATTAGAGAATACCTGGGATATTTACCCTGTTATATCGTGAATTATCAACCTCTTTAAAATTCATCCACACATTTGGTAAAAAATGTACTTTATTTTTAAGAGGATAATAAATTGCTAAAGGAAGAAGACACAGGCAAAATGCTGTGAGTTCTTTAGAGTCTTCCTTGAAGGCAGACGCAGACTTGTTAATTGGAAATCTTCAGCTGGGATTTTCTACCACCTGCCAACTTATCTATTTCAACTTTTTCCCAGTGGGTCAACTAGGGAAAATGGTAAATTTGATTAAATGTTTTGCTGATCATGTTACATTATTTCTTTCCTTCCCTTTCTATGCTAATATAGGAAATTATAGTAAAGGAAGTTTCATTAGTTGGATCTCTCCTGTGAAAGTGTAATAAAGTACAATAGACAGTACGGTTAGTTAACCTAGAAGTAAGAATAGGATTAAATAAACTGGATAAAAGAAACAAGCACATGCATCTGAGATAAGAGCTAATTAATTTCAAGGAGCTAGTTGAGCTCAGAAGTGTAAAAGAAACCACGAGAAGAAGGATAAAAATTAAGAGGAGCGATAAGAACTTTCTCCTAGGAAGAAGATTCTTGGGCAGAGTATGCTAAATTAACAGCTCCTTTCTAACCTACAGACTAGACCTGGACAAACTTAGAAATGCAGAGTAACCAGTTTCCAGCTAAACAGTCGATTTTAAAAACTCTACAAATCCTCTCACATGCTTGGTCAAAACAAAGAAAGCATGTAGGATTTCCATTCAGAATCCCCTCTTGGTGGATATCTACCAAGAGTTTTTTCTTATTATTATTTCTAATAAATACTATCCTAAGTTCCTCCTTCTGTTTGTGATTTCATTCTTTGACTTTGTAAGACAAAGAATTTGGATTTATACAGAATTAACTGTTTCAAAAGAGGACCAACAGGCAAATGGGAAGAGATTTCTGTTAAGGTATTGGCACATGAGATTATGGAGGCTGAGGGTCCCACAGTGTGCAGACAGAGACCCAGGAAATCCAATTGTATGGTTCAGAGGCCTGAGAGCCAGAGAATAAATGATGTAGGTTCTAGTCCAGGTCTGAAAGTCCAGGAATCAACAGCATCAAAGAAAGAACATTGAACTTTCCAGCACAAGCACTCAGGCAGAGATAATTTAATACTCAGTCACCTTTTGTTTTATTCAGACACTCAACAGATTGGATGATGTCCATTCACACTGGGAAGGGCCATTTACTTTACGCAGCCCAGTAACTCAAATACCAATTTCTTCTGGAACAGCCCTCACAGATACGCTTAGAACCAAAATTTAACCAGTCATCTGAGTTTCCTGTGACTTAATCAAATTAATCATTGCTCACCAAGATTTTGAAGGATTTGATTAAATACACATTTTTTTTGGAGCACCTGCTTATGTCTGGGCACTGTCATGTGTTTGATAAACACATGTTAATTTTGAGAAGTTCTTGCTTTCTCTCTCGGCTACTAACTATTCATTTTGAAATATCCATTGGAACCAAATAAGACCCTGTGTTTAAAAGAGGAAACATTACACTTCCTTCAGAGAGTGTTTTACATTTAGTGCTCCATGGAATTTTAGGGACTGTAACAAGGTATCTAGAACATCATTTGAGTAGAAAAAGTAATAAGAAGTAATTTTGTGGGAATTAAGATTATGTAGAGGAAAAAAATTTTTTTGATCCAGATTAACAAAAGAATCAAATTGAAAGAGACTTGCTTGCTTGGTAACATCTTTACTATTATTTAATTATTTCAGCACTAACTTATATTTTATGAATTTAGGCAATATAAATTCTTCCTTGGCTGTCAATTTCTTGAGGAAAGAAATCATATTTTATTTTTATTTTAAAAGTTTATTGTAGTACTGTGCTTAATGTTGGTGAACAACAATAAAACTACTTGAGTGGTGGGTACTTTAGGCAGACAGTTTGAGACAGGAGACCAGGGTGGGGCAAGCTGCCCAAGCAAGCACGCATGACCTGTGAATCACAGAGCCCCAGAAAACAGAGCACTGTTCTCAAACCCTGCACCTGGGACCAATCACAAAGTGCTGCCTTCAATTCTTCATTTATAGCTGGCACTGAAATCAGGTGGGCTTTTGATAAGACTACCTAGATCTGACATCAGACTGAGGAATAGGAGATAGGAGAGCCCCTTGCCATTAGCCTCCTGGCTCCAGTAAATTCTCTCAGTGGCCTGCTGTCTGCAGAGTATGCTTCTTTTCCTACCTTAAACAAATGTAAATCCGCACTGCCTTTTTCACTGTCTTGTCCCATCCTTTGCTCAGGACACCAGGAACCTGGAGTCTTTGGGACTCCGAAACCAGTAACAACCTGGTAGGTTAAAAGTTCATAGACTCAAACCAAAAATGAAGAAATTACAGAGAAAAATTGTATTGGAGACCAAATAAATTATGTAGTCACGATTTTGTCAAAGAGATGCTTCTCTTATTTTCATTATCTTATTCTACATTGTGTTGTCACCAGACAGGGTCTGAAGATAAGTAAACTAGACCCACCCTATCTATAGGGTTAAGTTTCAGGCATACTGACTCCCTTTGTGGAAAAATAATTTTTCAGAATTGGTCAGTAAGAGGCATGAGAAGGCTTTATTAGACAAAAATTTAAAAGTACCTACTCAAGAATGAAATACAGGCTTTCCAAGAAGGGAGGCATGTTATGATTCAGAATTGGGAGTCTTTATGGGGCCTGCGATGTGTATTCAAGACAGGTGATCTAGGATGTGCCTGCCTGCTATCAGGTGATCCAGCTGGTGAGCTACCGCCGTAGAACACAAACCATTTACATGTGTTTGAAACTGAGATTTGCTGTCCACTCGAAGTGCAATTTACAGGAGAAAATCACAGGAAAAGCCCCTAATTTATGTGGCTTATTGTGTCTTTAATACCCTTACTTTTGTTTTTTTTTTTTTAAGTGAGTTTCCTGAAAAAGAAAAAAAGAAAAAAAGTCTTGGGTGCTCCCTGGAATTTTAGGGACTTGGGTAACTTTCGTGTCCTGAAGAGGCAGTTTTTTGTTTGTTTTTGTTTTTTTTTCCCCAAAAGCATAATTCCCAATTTCCTTGTTTCCTTTCTATTTATCTTTATTTCTTCTATCCTACCTCAGTATTAGATATGGATTGGTAAAATTGAAATGTACACATACTATTACGATGTTTAATGATGTGGCCCAGAATTGGTTCACATTTTTACCCACTGGGACATTGCACTTTCATTTTGCATCGGAAGCATGAGGATGCTATTTCTAGCAACAAGGAAGAAAAACTTCCTTCGGTCTCAAAAGAATAGAAAGAAAATTCTGACCTCATAAATAAATAGTAGCAGCTATTTTTCCCTCCCTCTCCCCTTTCCCTATTTCCTTTCTTTTTTTATTTTCTTCCTTCTGTAAATAAATATTACCGAGTAAATTCTAAGAGTCTCGGAAAACTCAGTCTCAAACTGTGAAACACAGAGTTAGCATATGGTCCAACAATTTCACTTCTAGATATATGCCAAAGAGAAGCAGAAACATAAATCCACACGAAAACCTGTACGCAGATATTCACAGCTGCATTAATATGCTTAAATGGTAAAAATCCAAATGTCTGTCAACTGATGGATGAACAAATACATTTTGACAAATCCACGTAGTAGAATATTATTCAGCTACAAAATGGAGTGAAGTGCCATGAAAATATTATGTTAACTAAGTGAAAGAAGCTGGGTATGAAGGACCAACCACATAATACATGATTCCATTTGTTTGCAGAGAAAGTGAATCTGTAGACAGGAAGTAGATTAATGGTTGCCAGAGACTGGGGAGTGGACTGTTAGTATAAGGAATGAGAAGATTATGGGCAGCAACTGATAGGTTCATTTCCTTTTGGGATAATGAAATGTTCCAAAATTAATTGTAGCCATGATGCACAACTTTGCACATACAACAAAAGTTATTCTATGCTATAGTTTAAATAGATGTTAGAAAATAAAGGAAAATTAGCTGGTGATGGTAGCATGTAAGAAAACATATTGATAACTATATTATGGGAGGGAGGAAGAGAGGGAGAGGAGGGAGGAGAAGAGGGAGGGGAGGAAGGACAGAGGGAAGGCATTACACAAGATTTAGCATATCTAGCTTGGGGGGAAGAAGTGTGGGCAGGAAAAAGACCATATATTGTGATCATGTCCCTTTCCTTTTTGGTGGTAGATTTAAGTATATTTATTACATTATTAAAACAAATGAAAATATTTTAAATGACTCTTTTCAATGAATAATAATATTAGTGGGTCACAAACTAAGGATTACAATTAACCTAGTTCTGTACAATGCAAAATATAAACTTCAAGATTTGGAAGAAAGAAAGGATGTTAGAGGAGAGAGCAACTTTGAAAATGCAAGGAGATGTAAGTAGCTCTATTTAGAGACATTTTATTCATTGTCATGTTGAACCAATCACACACGATCAAGGCACCATTAATGTACTTAAGCAGTACCCAAAAGGGATTCAAATGGTGTAAGTATAAATTAAGAGATACAAATGAATTAAATTTCTCTTTATCCTCCTTGGTAAAAGAAGAGGAAACCTTCACTAGCTCTATGTTTCAAAGATCTGAGGCACTTAAATGTCATCTCTTTTAGAATGCTGTCCATTTATTATTGAGGAGTCTTGACCACCAAAAGTAGGAATCAGAAGTGTGACCTCCTGTCATCTCCATGGGTTACCATGTGACACATATGAAAATACCAACAAACACGAAAAAACAACTTCCTGTCCCCACAGAGCTGGTAAACATTGCATTGTCTAGTAGAAATAATTTAGCCATGATTTAAGAATTTAAAGGAAAATCATTTTTTTCTTCCCTGTGGGATATTGGCCTAGAAATAATAGCCATGAGACTATGTGGTGATGAAAGAACATTGAGAAACATTTCAGAAGGATTTTTAGAGAAAATGGACATTCAACTTTGACTACAAACATTAGGAGTTCCGATCATTTTCTCTCTAGCTCCAGGTTACTCATTTTTCTATAATCATTAATTAATTACAACTAAGAAAAGAGAAATCATTGGAATATTGGGCTGCATGCAGTACAGCTAAGATTAAAATCAACAGCTGGGGTGGTGGTGAGGTAACCCTGTTCCTTGGCACCATTTTTGTTATTCATTTAGAAATGTCACTTAAAAGACTGCTAATTAGCTACTAATGCTGGATGTGTTCATTTCAGTACACACATTTCTTCACTTCGTGATGAGTCTGTGTGAACAACTAAACATACCATGTGGGTAATAATTATATCAGGATATGGGAAGGAGCCTGTTCCTTAATTAAGATTAAACCAAATGCTTAAGACAAAAAATATAATCAAATAATCATAGAGTCTGAGAGCTGGAAGTGGATTTGTCAAAACTCCACATTTTATAAATGAGGAAATTTAGACCTAACGTTGGGATTACTTTCCTTTGATCTTTTTATTTCAGAAGATTTAAGACTCCTAGCCTCCTAACTTCCTGCCTGACTTATTACAGAAATAATAAACCCCTATAATTATTATCCCCAAGTGAAAATTCTTACAAAGCTAGGTTTTCAAGCATTTGGCGATCAAACTCTCTACTCTTAAATGCAACAACAACAGCAAAATAACCTTTGGAAATGTTAAAACTAAACCTCGTTTTCTACAACTTTGCATGTCAAAGCAAAAATTGCACTTTATTAAGTTAAACATGCAAAGAAGACATTATTCGAGGCTATTGCAACAGGACAGAGGGGCTAGGACTAAAGTCTGAGCTCAACCCCACTGAAACAAGACTCGAAAGTTTCGAATTCTGGTGTGGGAAGATCATGGGTCATCCGTGCTTGTTAACCATCCTATACTCAGAACAGGAAGGAGGTTTGCAGCTTTGAGCAAGGCACGCACCTAAGCTAGGCCTCCATCTTCTCTTGCAGACTGGGAAGCAGGGCAGCTATCTTGGTTGGTGATCGTTTCTTGCTGAAGTGGTTCATGGGTCTCTAAGAGGGAGTTATGTGTTCCACACTCTCTCTTTAAGGAGGCTTCTAAAAGAAATTTCACCTCACAGGGGCAGAAAAAGAGTTTGCAATTTAAAATTTTCTAAAGTTTTCTAAAGTAAGTGCTCCTGGAAAGGGCAGGGAAAGACCTCTGGTGTTAGTTCAGCTGGATTCTGTAAGGATGCTGTGACAGGGAGACCAGAGCCCCAGAGGCAGGAACAGACCTGTCTAGAGTGTTGTCAGGGAATTCTAAAGCCTATAGATGTCATTGTTTTCTTTAGAGTTACATGAATGAGGTTATCCATCATTTTTATCCAAAATGAACAATTACTTATAAATTAGACCTTAAAGAACAGATGTTCAATCATGTATTATAATAACTCTTAATATTTCTAGAAAGTATTCTAATGAGGTCATTAGTAACTTAAAAATATTGTTAGATAAAAATGTCATACTTTATATTTCATCCCCTCGCTTCTCAATCATTTTCAAGAGAAAAAAACAACAGTTGATTTTCCTGAAGTACTTTTTTTCCAGGAAGAACTTGGTTTCTGGTTTCCAACACAGTGAATTCAGCAGGGGCACAGAGGAGAGTTTCGGGAAGACAACAGAGATTCAGGGGACAGAGGCACAAGTAGGAGAAAATCATGGGATGTGTCTGAACTGAGGGGTGGAATAGGTGCTGACTGTTCTAGAATACCCGAAATGTTCCTTCCTGGCCCCTTAGGCAACTGTACAAAGGGGTGCTCGTCAGCGGGCAGGGCAGTGCTGGGGACAGAGGAGGAGCTGGCAGGGACACCAAGGAAAACAAGTCACATATGCGCACCCCGGAATTTATAAGTAGAATCAGCCAGAGGTCCACCCTGCCAGGTCCACTAAAGACCACAAAGGCTCTGTTGGTTTTTGTTTTGGCTTCAAGGTAGCCAGCTCAGACATAGGCAGGGATGATCTTGGGGCATAGAAATGAGATCAGAGGAGGGAGGGAGGGAGGAAGGAAGAGAGTGAAGAGAGAGAGAAAATATGAATAACTGAGCATTAAGGGAAATAAGAAATAAGCCAGAGATTTAAAATTTAGCATAATCAAGCCAGCAGGGGTTTCAGACACTAAAATTACCTAACAGACTGTACAAATAAATGGTTGTAGTTTTAGTTTGTTTAAAAAACATTAAAAGCTGGTTAGAAAATTGTAAGACACAAAGTAATATAAAATAAACAAATCTGAAGAATAAAAAGAAACCTCTAGAAAAGTAAAATACATATTTAATATTTTAAAATGTATCACTGTGAGATTATCAGATTACACACAAGGTAAGAAAGGATTGGTTTTCTACTGCCTAGAAGGTTCCTCGCCTAGAGAGTCACCTCACTGCTCTACTGCTTCCCAGCAAATTCTTGCCTCTCCACTTTGCTTGACCTTCAAGCTGCCCTACTTTGGAGACACATTTTCCTTTTATATTTTTAAATCTGTTTTTGTTTTTCTTCAGACTGGTTACTGGATATAATTTCCTTTCTATATTTATTCTCTCTCTCTCAATCCTGTGCAAGCTCTGCTAGGGCAGATGCAATGTAGTTTCTGCCCTGGTGTAGCTCAGGGCTTATAAAGCTTTTGCACATAGAAAAGGCCCACTTGATACTTACTGAATGAACAAAATGATGGATATAAGACAAATTAAGAAAACAATCTAAAGACTAGAAGACCTACAACATAGAAAGAGGAACAAGGGAACAATGAAGAGAAAAAATTATATGAATAATGTAAACAAAACAAAGTAAAAGTAAAACAAGAAGTCAAAGCTTTTAAAATAAAAAAAAACGATGACATAATTAAAAGATCCAGTATGTCTAGCAGCTAAATAAAAGAAATTTCAAAAAAAGGGAACAGAAGAGACATGATCAAAGAATAACATTAGGAATGATTTATATAAGTCACAGTCATGTCCTAATGATGAAAATAGTGACTATTGAGTTAAAGAAACTATCACAGCACAACACCGACAAGATCAGAGGAGATACACCAGGTTTACTGTGTTTGTATTTGATGATGAAATAACAACAACAACAGAAATCAAGAAATATTATTTAGAAATTTGAATGAACAGAACCAGCTGGGATTTCGAACTGTCCTTGGATCTTGGTATAGGTCTGCGACATTTAAATTATGCAAGAAGAATAAATTCTAGAGGTCTAATGTACAACAGTGTGACTACAGTTAACAACAATACATTGTTTACTTGGAATTTTCTCTGAGTATCTAGCTGACATATTCTCACCACACGCGAACATGGGTGATGTGTATTGAATGTGTTGATTGGCTTGATCATGACTATGTGTATACAAAATCATCAAGTTGTACACCTTAAATATATACACATTTTAATTTTCAATGATATCGCAACAAAATTGGAGGAAAAAGTGAAATGGTAACCAGAAGTGGGGGTGTCCTTGAATAAGACAATGTTTGAAAGTGGTAGGATAGTTCCGTTTGTAGCCACAAATCTTGTGGTGCTATTTGAGTTTGACATTATATATGTCAATTAATTTCTATGTAATTGGAAAAACAATTTAAATTTAATACTATTTTTTATAGTAAGAAGAACTAAATATATTTACCTTTTATCAGGAAAACTGATGGCAGAATGTAAGGTCATACCCGTAATCATTTCTAAGAGATACTGTAAAATCACTAAAATTATCTTACACTTCATTCCTAAAAGTTGTTTACAAAATATTTTATGTTTGGGGAAATTTGTTTTTTAAATCTCTGCATGTTTAATGCAAGTCAACTCACATTTCAAATTAGCTGATTAAACACACACACTCCACATCAAAGGAAATTTTTCTCTTAAAAACGGACAATATTTACACTATTTTGGGATGTTTAATCCTCAAATAAATACCTTCTTTCAAAAGGAAAATATTTATTTTAGAATAAAAACACTATGGATTTGAAAGTAAAAGTTTACAAAACAAGTATCTCAGCCCCAAACATTTTGATGGAAGAAAAATCTTCATTCTCTGCTGCTGCTAACATTGGATCTTACCACATGGCTCAGCTGATATCAAGCCTTGTAATTGTCCAGGAAGAAAGGAAAATATAACTCCTTCTATTATGTGTTCACAAACTAATATATATATATCACAGCAAAACAAAAATCAATTAAGATTTTTGGTAGAATATTCATACCTGCATTGCTGAGAAACAGAGTGGGGCTTTGCAATTTACAATAAACTACTCAAACTGCAAACCATGTCATTCCAATAAGCAGGATAATCAAATCTGCTGTTTTTGCAAAGTCCTATGCTGGTAATGATTTTCACAAAATGAAAAACTTTTTGAAACATCCTGTGGCTTATCTTGGTTTGCTTCATGACTTTGCATGCATTTCCAACACTTAAAAAAAAACTAGAGAAAGCCTTTTGTATGAATCTTTATCTAACAAATATTTTATGAAACACATAGCTTCTTTGAAGGAAAGACATACTTTAAATTTCTATCAAATAGTAATCGCTGTTTACCCATTGCTTACCATGTGCTATACACCATAGGAAGTGTTTTATGTTAATATTCTCATTAAAGCTTTACAAGAAGTTTGTGAGTTAAGCACCACTCATGTTATACTTCAGCTGTGCGACATGGAAAGGCTCCATTTCTGGGAGTACCGGGATTTAAAGGGTGCCATTTTAGACTAAGAGTTAGAATCATAAGGTGTTAATTGATTTTCTGGCAGACAGAAACTTCAGTCTTCATAAATTTTCTGGCTTTCAATATGCAATGCGAAAGGGTGAATTTCTCAGTATGGCAAATGTTAAATTTCCCAGTAATTATTGACAGTATGTACTTCACGATGGCATCAGTAAACAAAAAGTAACTATAAAGTGACTCACAGTAATTGGTCTAATTTTATTAATATTATAACATAAAATAAGTTTCTAGTTTCCTGTGTGGAAAAAAAATGGATTGATTCAATGGCATTTTAAAGTGTTCCTTCAAAAATAAAGTGTTCCTTCAAAATCAGATTAAGAATTTTGCTAGTTCTCAGATTTTGGAAGAAAAGAAAGAGAAAGGGAGACTAAGGCCAAGTTCACTATTTGTTGTCACAATGTGTTCTTGAAAAAGAGGGATAAAAATGAAATATTTAGTGCAAATTCGATTGTTAGACTTGAAGTTTGATTTTTCCAAAAGTTGACTTCTACGTTAACTATGTGAATTTGTTCTTGAGTTCTTTCCCCAGGGGTTTAGTAGCAGCTCTACTTGGTTTTAAAAAATCTTGTCATTTTAGGGTGAAAACTGAAAGGGCTGCTTAATATTCTTCAACTAGGCTGGAACGCACCCAACCCCTCATAAATTTCCTCATTCTCAGAGAAACAATAACTAACACACTATATAACCAGAATTGGCTGCGGTCCTGCCCCAAGCCATGGGATGGCCATAATTTTGCTTGCAGACAGCATTGCCAATCACTTTACACCAACAATCACAATGGCCACCCAGTGACACAAGGCAATAGGACCAGAGGTTAAGAGCAAAGCAAGATATCTCCAAACCTGTCATCGTAGCCGAGTGAAAATTAGGCGGTGGCACCTCATTAAGCAGCAGAAATTCAACTTTCTCATTCGGTTCTAGGGTAATTGGTGGTAGAGATCAGGAGGCTGAGGAGAGGAAAATGTCACCTACTATTTCTAGCAAGTCATTAAACTTAGCTCAGTGTGTCTGGATGGTTTGTGAGCTGCTAACAGTCTGGGTCCCACCAAGCCCCTGGCAGTGAGCTGGGCCAAGGCCTGTACATTTCTGATCCGAGTGAGTACCAGCAGGTGCATCCGCAGTCCTTGGCCAACACCTTATCAGCTCCAATTTTGATAGCCGTTTTTGCACCGCACATTTAAAAGTGAATTGAACCAAGCTGTTTATCTTCACATTTTAGCTTTTACTTTTATCTCCCTCAGATGATGCCATTTATTCACTTATTAATAATTTTATTGGCCACTCTCAGGAGGACTAGAGAAATAGAATATTTTTATAAGGAAAATTAATGGTTCCAAGTCACTTTAGCATATGTATTACAGAATAAATCTTTAACAAATTAGTACATTTGTTTCATCTAGACATAATTTATTTCAAGAGAAAGAAAAATAAACCTACAAGTCAAACATGAAGAGGATTTATAGCCTCAGAGTCACTATATCCTCAAAAATATGGACCAGCCTTTTCTTATACTCTGAACTAATGGACTAAAATGGTCTACATGCCATACAGGACCAAAGAATTAAACTTTATGATGCCCAATGATAAAAAATTAATTCAACCTGACACATAATGAATGGGATTAAGTTTGATGAGACTAATAGTTGTTCTCTTTTGAGTGTTCCTACTTTAAATTCATTGTCTCCTGAAACTTGGAGATACTGGGGCTGGGGATTTAGCTCAGTGGTTGGAGTGCTTGCCTTGCAAGCTCAAGGCCCTGAGTTCGATCTTCAGCACCAAAAAAAAAAAAAAAAAAAACAACTTGGAGATACATATACAGATATATAATATTATGAACTGGGTAGGCAGATTATTTTGGATTATTGTTGAAGACTCTGCCTACCTTTTAAATCCATTCCCTTTAGGAAGAAAAATATACAGATATTTGACTCAATAGAGTTTATTTTAGTGTTTTAAATGTTAATTTCCTCGACACAAATCTCCTTACAGTGTGAATTTGGATTGTTTCTGTGACATCTCTACTGCTAGAAACATTGATAGCTAAGATTCATTCCATTAACAGTATTAGGGAAGTACTAAATGGGTTGAAAATAAACTCAGCAATTTAAAAATACTTTTACCAATTTGATAAGAGACAAAATTTGGGAAGTAAATAAGCACCTTATACCTCTTTAAAAGAGCCAAGTTGATCAGAAGAATAGTTTTTGAAAGAATTAAATAAGTGGAAAAAATCCCCATCCAACTACCTTCCCATTTAGAAAGGCCAATCTTATTTTCAGTCCCTTGCCATTCTCCTGGGTATTTCATCTTTTACTGCTTTTATTACCCAGTGGATGTTATTGTTTGTAGGTTCCCCTTGTGCACAATCAATTCGTAGTAATAGCTGGGTCTGATGGAGTCCTGGGTTTATCACACAGATTTCAAGGTCAACAGAAAGCCATCAGGCAGAAAATGGCTTTTAAAATCTGAGCACAAAAGAAATAGATCTTTTACAGGGAATTTCTTCTTTTCACCTAGGAGTCATTCAGAAAATAAACACTACTTTGATTAAAAAAAAAAGAATTTTGTAAACTTTTCAAATTTAAACATTTACTGCACATACATGCTTCAATTGGGATTTTAGGCTGAAGAGTCTAAATGTAATTACACAAGTGCTTTTCTGTTCCTCTCCTCTGGCCATAACCATGGATATTTTTTGGCAAAATGGTGGGAAGTAAATTAGGATAGTAACCGCACCAGTGTGTACATTTCTGTGTGGCCAGGTCCCAAGTGCAAGTCACCACTGTGTGATGAAGATCAAGAATGAATTAAACATGTCAGTAGGATGGAGTCCTTGACACACCCTTTCTGAGCAGACTTCAAATTGAAATGATGGTAACGTGCATCAACAGTGTCTATTTCAAATGCAGTCTCCAAAGCACAGACAGGATCTACAGGGAAAATGACGATGAGCATGGGCATTTACTCTGCTATGCGGTCGCACTCCACTCAGTGCTGTTTTGGACGCTGTTTGTGCCTCCAGATGCTCATGTGTTGCAGTTTTGGTCCTCCGTGTGACAGTGGGAAGTGGTGGACCCATAAGAGACAGAGCCTCATGGGGGGTCCTTATGTCACTGGGTGTGTGTCCTTGGAAGATATTGAGGAAGTCCAGTCTCTCTCTGGTTTCATTTTTCTGGACATGATCTCACTGCACGTACATGCTCTACTATCTGCTAGGGGGCCTTCCCAGAGCCAGTACTGTGCTGTTTAGACTTTGAGCTTCCCAAACTGTGTGCTAAATATACTTGTTTTCTTCATAAGCAGTCTGCCTCAGTTATTTTATTATAGTAATCAGTAATAGACTAATGTTCTCAACTAAGGAGACCTCACACTAAGACAGTTGGGAGTTGGGTTACTAACTACTTTTTTACAGCTGACGATACACACAGATCTGTTCCTGCTAATTAGCACTTGGTGGTATATGAAAGCTGCAGGCTGACATCCTTTTTTTAATGTGTCTTTTGCAGAAATCATTTCTAAAAACTATAAATATCCCTATGTCCCTGCTAATTTGGATCCCTTGTAGCATGATCTTCAAGGTATAGTTTTAGGGGGAAATAGCATGCTCAGGAAAGAGGGGCTGATTTCAAACCCACTTTGCCAGCAAATCTCCTTCTGTAGCTTTTCTAATTCAAGTTGATAATCATATACTTAACTTCAATATATGCAAACCACATTCAGTTGGATAGGTAGATAAATGTGACTTCTGTCAAAAATATGACATTTATTTTCCTGCTGAACAGTAAGTTTGGGCGAGGGTGTTATATAATCCACTAGGAGCAGTGCTCCTCTATAGTTTCAGTTTATACAATTAGCTGTTTATACAATGCAGCTTGACACCAGGGGTGTGTGTGCGGGGTGTGTGTGTGTGTGTGTGTGTGTGTGTGTGTGTGTGTGTGTGAAAGCTTCATCTTGTCTCCAAATAAAACAGTGAAATTTGGTCTGTATAATAGTAAAGTGTTGTGGAATTGCCACAATAAAACACCCTGTAGAAATGGATTTACTGTTCCTAGGGCTCTGGAAAGGATTCCTATCTAATCACATGGTAGTAGCTTGGGATAGAAATATCTAAATTAAAATGAACACCAGAGGCAGTGTCTGCGGTAAATAAATCTGAAGGCTAAAGTAACACCTTCTCTGAGAGGGTGGCATCAGTATGAAATGGGAAAAGAAGATCTAAGAGAAATCTTCCCCCACTGAATTCTCTGAGGATACTTTAAACACAAATGGAATCTTTGTGTCTGACCCTGTTAATTTTCCAAATCTATCTCAGTTTTCTTTGCCTGCATTCTTTGAGGAAAAACATGACACCTTTAAATGAACAGTAGGATGGCACAGTGCATTCGTGGCCAATTGCAGTGCCTGACAGCCTGGGCTGTGATACCCTTTCTTCCCAGCAGTCCTGTGACCGGGACACAGTGGGCTAATGATACTGCTAATCTCATGGGGAGGATTTAAATGATTTAATATAAGTAAAATTCTGAAAATGACACTTGAAATACTTTAAAGCATCTACAAATCATTAAGTATTATAAATTCACATAGCCTGGCTCATTAAGTTTCTATGTCAGATGATGGTTTTTCAGCAGCATTAGCCCAGAAAGCTGAAGCATTGCCTAATAAAAAGGATAGATCTTTAACAGAGACGTGTGATAAGTCGTGTAATTTGCTTTTTTTAAAAAATATCAGGAAATAACCCATTAATAAGGCAAAGTTATGCATTAGAACATAGTCCTGGGAGATGAGCAGAGGTGGGGAGCTAAGTAGGAAGGATATTTATAGGCTTAGGTACCTGCACCCCAGGGGATTGGGACAGGTCTTTCAAGAAGGAAAACTGAATCAGGCAAAATATGAAACATGGTGATTTAGAATTGATAGACACAGTGAAAGATGATCTTACAGTGAAACACTTTTAGGGGCCCTGGAAATTGAACTCACTGGTCCCAGGCCATTTATATTTTTTTGACACAGGGTCTTGCTAAGTCACAAAGTTGCCCAAACTGGACTTGAACTTGTGACCTTCTATAAGTAGATTGTAACTTGGTAATTGAGACGCTTTCCTGGGTAAGCAAAGTATGCTCTCAGTTTTGCAGAGATTATGATTTTATGACATTGAACTCATTCATTGACCTACAGTCATATTTTTCCTTGGTAATGGTTTACTGGAATAAATAAATTAACAAAGTCATATTGGCACAGGCGGTTCTAGTTCTAGTCCTGACAGATATGCCATGTTGACACAGGGAATGAATGCAGTTTTGAAAATAAGAAAATTTAAATCTTTTGTGTTATTAAAACTCCACTGCTGTTTTGGTACATTGTCATTCAACCAGTATTTAATTTTGATGTTAAGAACTAAATAAAGACATTTACATTCTGATTCTTTTTTTTTCTGATTCTTATTTAATATTATATTAGTAATAATTTCCATTTTAATAATATAGTCTAAAAGATTTTAATGAATATTATTTCACTTTATAGCTTTATACCTTATTATATAAATTTTATTTTGTTATTTCCATATGGACATTTAAGCTGCATCATTTTAGATTTTTCCTATCTATGCCATGATAAATATTTTGTACTTAAAACTTTGTGCTCATTATTTTTATTTTGCTACAACAAACTCAAAATGAAGACAAAACTTCCAAGGTACAAAACATGTGCATTCAAAAAGAAGTATTTAAATGATAACATTTAAACATTATTTTAAGAATTTAATCAACAGCCATACAGCCATAGCTTAAAACATGTTAATAACGCCCATAGGTAATTGTCTTAGAACACGGTAAGAACATGCAACAGTCGTTTTGTTGTACTTTTTTAGCTTTTAATACTAAAAGGTGTTATTGTGCCTTTTTCAAAAATTTTATTAATGATTCCTCACCAAGCCAGGTGTGGTAGCACATGCAATTTAGGGACTTATAAAGATCCTGTGTCAAAATTTAAAAAAATTTAAAAAGGGCTGGAGGTGTAGTTCAATGAGAAGGCCCTGGGTTCAATACCCAGTACTGTAAATAAATAAATAAATAAATAAATAAATAAATAAATAAATAAATAAGACAAAAAAAGAAAAAAAGACTTTTGCTCCAAGTTTTCTGCATGTTTAGCAGAGTCAAACCTTCTATTACAGAATAAAGACTAACACCCAGAGTAGGGTTATTTTTAAAAGTAGGTAACAGGTTCTTAAGACATGTTTGTTTTTTAATTCTAAATATTTTTGATTGATGATATTTGTACATATTTATGAGGTACAGTGTGATGTTTTGTGTTAAGTGCTGCATAGTGATCAACTCAGGGCAAATAACATATCTATCAGTTTAAGGTTTTTATGATGAGGACATTCAAATTTCTTTTCTCTGTTTTGTGATTATAATGTATTCTTGTTAATTAAATTCATCCTTTATGCCGCAGAACACAGCAGAACTTATCCCTCTTGTCAAGCAGTAACATTGTACCCAATGTTAATCTTTCCTATTCCCTTAGCCCCTCGATTTGCCTATAAAATCGTGTCTAAAAGACAGTTGTACTCCCGTGTTTATTGTGGCACTATTCACAATCACCACTCAGATACAAAATCAACCTAAATGTCCATCAGTAGATGAACTGATTAGAAAATGTGATGTGTAGACCTATTAGAACATCACTCAGCCATTTCTAAGTCTTGAGAATGATTGCTATGCTGCTGAAAAAAATTACAAGCCCAAAGTCTAATATTTGAATTAGCTTTTCTCAGTTTAACATGTTTTGACGCATTTTTGAAATTATATTATTAAATTAAGCAAGTGTCTGCTGAGCACCTACATACTGCTTTGTGCGGGACAATGACTAAACTGTCATCCCAGGCATCCGGGTACTTAGCAACAGTGTGATCTTCTGTATGCTCATTAACTGGGAGCCCTTAGCAACAAAATGTTGCTGCCATTTTTATTTTCCCTACTGCTGTGCTAGGGGAATGTTGAGCTTTGGGAAGTGGAGTGCGCCAGTTGGCTGCTGGGTCTCATGTTCTACTTTTGGGAGAAGGAAGTAACACTTACTCCACAGGTACTTTGTGGGACATAAATGGCATGGTGTATGTCAAAGGACCTTGAGGGCTATAAAAATGACAGAAATTAAGAAACTAGCATCATTTGTGAAACACTGTCTCCATTTTTAGAAGTCCTGAGATTCTGACCTGTCATGTGAAGGCCTGAGGTGTGTTGAGGATTATCTATTCAGCGCATATTTTTATCAGACTCTTTAGAGTCACAGGTAATATTAGTGAAGAATTCTGTTTTTCTTTCTTTTTATACAGAGTGATTTAAATTAGTCTATTTTTAAATGCATGATAATTATATTGTAAATTCACCGACTTCTTAAAATTGACAGGCATTTTAGTATTCTAGCAGATCCTTTTACTTAATATCAGAAAAATCCAAGTTAGGAGGATAGTAAGCCCCAAGAAGTAAGCCAGAAATCTAGAGATGGGGAACAGAATAGCGATGGCGGACAGATATCATGTTGAGTTGAACAGATGAGCTGCTTGGTATGTAGCAGCTCGTCCATGACTGAAGCGTTGGGAATTAGCAACTTTTGATCGTAAACTGGAATATAAAGGTGGAATATAGCAGAGCAAAAAACACAAGACGGCATAAAGATTATGAGGATAGAAACCCTAATATAAAAAGCAAGTGAGGCAGGTTGAGAGGTGGAACAACTGAGGGGTTTCAGTGTGATGGAGGGAGAGAGGTAACAGGCAGAAGAATGAGGTAGGAATAGGAGAGATTGAGAAAGCATGAACAGAACAACTTTTCCAGAGAAGAACTAGTTTGGGGCTTTATTTTAGAGTCTCAATCATATTTGTGCACATAAACCATAAACACATATACACACACAGTTTTTACAATGACTCCAGGTGGTTCACTGGACTCATAAATGACATTTTTTTACTCTAAAAAGGGACTTTTTCGAAGAGAAATAACTGCTACTTAGTGCCAATGTATCAACAGACTACCAGTGGGTGTGTTTAGCATCCCCAGTTCGCCAGAAATAAAAAGTTCTGAGATTCATTTAGTAGACTGATATTTGTAAGGTTTTCTATTCAGTTTTCCCTTTTTGGTTAAGGAGTTACTTGCTACTAATTTATCTCTGGATACCACTCATAATCAAATCAGATGCTGTGTAATTACAGGCATTCTCAAGGCACCCTTCTTGGCTAGGCCAAATACAGTGGTTCCTTGGTTCACAAGGTTCACAAACTTAATTTGTTCTACGGTTTTGGAAAAGATGACCATGTTTGCATTTGTGTGGGAAAGATGGCCATGGTCATGTTTGTCACCCGAAGCAGAATTTTCAAACAAAAGGAAAATTTTTCCAAACCCTTTGTTTGTGAACCAAATTGTTTGCAAACAAAAGTGTTCATGAGCTGAGGTACCACTGTAGTTTAAACAGAGCATTGTGTACTAAATATTTTCCACTGAAGCATGAGCAAAACTGTCCTTGAGATCAACATATAACTCTCGATGGAAGAATATGACTTCCGAGCTATAGAACTAAATGGGAAAGGAGAATTTGGCAAAAGTGTTAAATATAGAAATCTGAAGTCACGATTTGGATTAGCAGCAAAAGAAAACAATGTATAAGCACCTTCTAGGAGTTGCACAGACGGAAGATTAAGAGGATGAAGCCAAAGGTTAATGTGTAAGTGGCATTAATGATTTTATCATTTGCAGATGCTGTTTATATATGCTGCTCTTTGCTGCTTTGCTTCAGCGGGTGTAAAATATTTATTAGCTTTCACTGCTTCAGTCCTAGCCTCCATCCCATTTACTCTGCCTTTTGAGTATCAGGTGGAGTAGGGACCAGTAGTGTTTTCCAGGTTCTTACTGTCCCATTCAATGAATCAGTCAGGACGATTGACGAATTTGAAACAGTGCTGTATATTTTAGGGCAGAAATAAGAAGAGAAGGAAAAGAAGCACAAAAGAAATGCTCAAGAAGAAAAAGGTGCTTCGAAGGAAAAAGATACGTCCTGCAAGCAGAACAAACCATGGCAAAAACAAGAGGGCTATGGGACAAAGTCAGTCGCTGCCATCTTTTTATATCTTCTTCGATAGTTGATCCAAGTGGTCTTACTTGATCTCGTAGTGGAAGATTGGCATCGGGCGCTAGATTCAGCGTGTTCTCGTGTCAGAAAGATTGGTACCGGGTGCAGGGCTCAGCTGGATGTCATGCCGGGCTCGGGAGCTGCTGCTCTGGCTGTGGTTGACAAATCTCTTCAATCAGGAAGTCATCCAGGTGCTCCAGATATTGCCCTGCCCTAGTCTCCTCCTTCATTTCCATAGAATCCCTCACCTCTCAATTCTGCTGGTGTGAGAGAAAGAAGATTAGCAACCACCTTACCCATGTATAATCCTTTATTAGAGAATGTGTCTCCTTCGATCTTGTCCTCATTAGCTGAGTAAAAGGACCTCTCAGAAGAGCATTTTCTGTGGCTTTCAGTCATTTCGGAAATGCTCTTTACAGTAAGAAAAGGAACATTCACTTACCCCCCGTTTCCTGAGGTTAAAGTTATTTACTCTTGTTACCAGATATTCATCTGAAGTTTTGCCTTAGCAAGCCCAACCAAATACAGAATTTAGGGGGAACGTCCTTTCATCTCTTCCCTATTTTTCTCTCTTAACCAAGACTTTTTTATGGCTCTGGACAAAACCACATGCAACTTGGAGGGGTTTGGCTAACATGTTTCCTGTTGTGTTTGGCTGCTTTGTAGTGACTTTTTAAAAGAACAGACACGATTCTCCTTCACCCATTTAAAATGCATTTTGATAAGAACACTATGAATTATAAACAGTGTTGCTGTGTGACAGGATGTGGTCAATGGGAAGGGAAATAAGCACAGTGTGCCCCTCCGTTCCCAGTGTTCTAAATCAAGTCTATTCCAGACATTATTGCTCTGTGTTCTTCACAGAGTATTTGAACCTTAATAAAGCGAGTAGACTCAGAATCTGATGAGGTTGTGCAAAAGAGGGAAATATTTTGGATAGGTTACAAATTTTCTTCACTTTTGTTACCTATATAGAGCATGATATTTACCTACATTGAGATTATTTATTCTTCTGGTCTGTGAGGTGCAATTATTTAATAAACCTCACATTCATTCAAGAGATCATTAGCAGTGAAAGTGAAAACACAAGACACTCAAGAAATTCTCAACATGGGAAGGAAATATACTAGGTTTTGTAGACAGCAAAGCTGTCACTAATTTTAATGCCCAAAGGAAATGTATCACATACTAGGCATTGCTACCTTCCAAGCTACTCAAATCAATAACTACTGCTTTCTTCAAATCCAAGCTAGGAAACTAAGCTTGCACTGAGCTCTGTGACTGTGGTTCTCAAAAGAGACCGCTCCCAATGGGTCAGTGCACCACAGATTGCTGCCCTTGATCTCCAAGTTGATGGTGCAGAAGGTCTGACGTGGGACCCAAGAAAATGGATTTCTGACAAGTTTCCAAGAGATCTCACAGGGCTGGTCTGGAACCACCGTTTGAGAATCAGTGCTCAGTGGAAGTTCCAATCAAGATACTAATGCTTCATTGTAAGCATTAGTATCCTGATTCATCTTGGTCCCTCTTAACATGTGGAGATACTGAGTTTGATGGAAGAGCATGATAGAACCAATCTCACCCTGCTCTGCTGTCACCCAAAGCAAAATTATAGTCAAATGCTCACGAGCTGCATTTCCTTCCATCTTAGTAAGAGACAGATTAAGTCATACATGAGAAAATCTAACAAGCAGAATTTTTGGGGGGCTGTTTGCTAGGCTCTATGCATATAAAGCTTGATTTAATCCAGTGGTATAGTCTTACAGTGGAAAAGTCTAGAAAGAAATACAAACATGGGATCCAGATATATCAGTATGTGTAGAGAACTACCACAAATTTCTCCTCCTCTGCTTCCTCCTCCTCCTGTGACTCTTAAACTTACTAAGCTGACTCTTCCTTCTCATCCTCCTTTTCCTCTTCTTCCTCCTCTTCCTCCTCCCCCTTCTTCCTCACAATCCTCTTCTTTTTTGTTAATATTTTTACTACAAAGTGAAATTTCAGAGGAAATAGTAGCTACATTCAGTGTACAATTAATGCAGAAATATAGTAAAGAAAGTTGAGATTGTCTTTAGATCATAGCTATTTATTTCGATAATCACAGACCAACACATATGGCTACCAAGAACTAGAGATGTGCTCTAAGTGTAAAATGTGTTCTGGGTGGATCAGCGTTCACTAGAGGGACAGACTTAATAATGTATAAGCCTGGAGATGAATGTCTAAAGGTGATGGTGAAGACTAGAGCGCCTCCAAAGCAAGAGTGGACTTCCTTCTTTCCCTTTTTCTTGCTGGGATCACCCACACCCAGGATTGGTCTTCCCTCTTCAGTATGTCAGTCATCCAGACATACCCACAACTGTGCTAAATGATTCTAAGTGTTTCTTATTCAAATCAATACCACAAGTAACTATTATACTGAATTTCACATCCTTAGTATGAGTACAAAAAGGATGGAAATATCCTCCTCATACCTTATTTCCATATTGATAGCATGTTGAAGTGATAACATTTTGAATGCATTTCTTTAAGTAAAATATATTATTAAAAATAATATCACTTCTTTTTACTTTAATGTCCGTACTAGAACATTTAAAATTGCCTATGTGGCTCACATTCTAGTTCAGTTCAGTAGCTCTGGCTTAAATCTTTAGTTCATTTAATCCCATCTCAGTCCAAAGTTTTTCGCTCACTTTGCCAAATACCAGGATCGCCTTAGATGGAAGGCATTGGTATTGGCTGAGTTGAGGCCTGTGCAGGCTCACACCATGTCAGTATCCAGCGCTTATCAGCATCTTTTCATGTCCAATGCTCTTTTATCTATCAGAGGAAGAGGCCCAATGTTTCCTGTTTGATTCATTATTTAGCAACTCATCTATTCAAGAGAATAAGTCTTCTATGGAGTTATCTTGCTTTTCACTTTTGTCTTCGTATTTGTGAATCATAATCCTAAAATGAGATATTACTGAAATATATCATCCCAAATATTTATTATGTAAAGGAGTAAAGCTGATGATACTAAAAGTTCCTGGCATTTCTGATCTGAAGATATACCATCTATAAATAAATGAGAGACACACTGCTCTTGGTCTTGCTCATATCAATGAATGCTAAAATACCTATCAAACAACTCCTTTAAAAATCCATTCCTAATGGAAATTTACATCTAGGCAAATTATGCATCTTTTGAGAAGATTTAAAAATTAACACCACCTCAATCTGCAAGGACATAGAATTATTTTCTTCCATCTGACAATGAAGTTACTTGTTTTCTAAAAAGATGATAGAGCAGGTGAAAAGAAATAAGATTCACAATCCTGTATCCAACCTGGGAGGTCAGTGAGGAGGAATCATGTGATGATGTGCTGGTGACAGTCAAGTGCTCAGTGTACAGGGAACAACAATCCAAAATGGAAGGGAAGGAAAAGGAGAAGGGGAAGGGTTCCCCAGGAACAAAAAAATGTAGTTTTAAAACAGGGTAAAATTGGTGCACTGCTGAAAACAAAGATATTCAGAGAATCTAAACTGAAGACAAAGGACCATTTTATGTCAGGGCTTGGAAGATTTGTGTTTGTAATGATGCTATCATCACAGACTAGTTAAAGTAAAAAATAACATCACGCTCCTCATAGGTTCTTTTTATTGGATTAATTTTTATTAATTCTCTTGATATGACTAACCTATTTTTCACAGTTAAAAGTTAATAAAATTGTACTTTAAACTATAAATAAAATTATACTTCATACTTTAAACTTTCTTTGATGCGATTGTATGCTAATTTTTTTAAGAAACAAACTTCAAAAATACACAAAATCGTGATAAATAATTAGACATAAAAATACTAAACTTTTTAAAAAAAATACTAGACTTTTCAGAATGTTTCTCCATTCTGAAAAAATGTTCATTAATCTTAAGTGAATATCTTCACCCTGAATACAGAGATGATAGAATAATATATACTTAAGTGTGTAGATTAAAATACTTTTACTAAAAATATGATTATATAAATAAATTTTAAGAATATGTTTGTTTCTACTGAAGTAGAAACTGAGTTGCTGAACTTCTACGAGTTCTTATTTCTTTAGCAATCATTGACAGTTAAGGCATTTCAAGATTCAAAATTCTGAATGAATTAACTGGGGACAGTAAATTGTGCAGCATTTTAGGTAAGAGGTGATGATATTTTGTATGAAAGGTAATGACGGTAGAAATGGAAAGAAAGGGACAGATTAGAGATATATCTTGGAGTCAGAGACATAAACTTATGTAATACAACAGATTAGTAGAGTTGAAATCATAGGTCTGGAGAAAGTAATCCAGTGAGTGGTGAATTCCTTAAAAGATGACAGAGAGCCTGTTAACAAAGGAAAGGTACAGTTTATTGCAGAAAGTGAACATCCCCACGATGGTGTCTTAGCCGTATCTCAGGAAGGAAAGGCAAAAGTGCAAGATTTATACAAGTTTAGAGTCTGAGCTCTCTGGGTTTAAGGCAGATCTTTCAAAGAAGGCGAACTGGCCAGGATTTGGGGGATAATGGTTTAGGACTGGTAGACACAGTGAAGTAAAGACTTTTGAAGTGATCTATATTATTGTGGTTGATAAGCAAGTTGTTTGAACAGGTGAACAGGACGTTGTCTGCTATAATTTGATTTGATGAAATTTTCTAAAACTGCCAACCTTGGCTTCATCCAAGTGAATGAAGCAAGCAGAATAGAAAAGTTGTTGAGTTGGGAAGGTTTCCACCAAGAGTCCAAAGGAGTTCCTGAAGGAGCCCCAGACAGGGCAGTGTGGAAAAACTGTGAGAATGAAGCTAAAGGTTCAGTGGAGATCCCTTGTAGTTACAGATGCTAAGACCATGGGACATCTTCCGAGGAAATCTGCAGGCTATGAAAAAGCAGCCCAAGAGAGAAAGGCCATGTGGGTTGCAATCAACAAGACCACAGGAGAGAGGCTGCTCGAGCCCTCTAAAACTCACATGTTCCCACCATGTGCCCTGCATGCTGGACATGGAGCTACTGGAAATATTCTCTGCTCTGCTGCTTTCATTCTTGTTTTAGTCAAAAATTTTTTTGTATCCCTCAATTCCTCTCTTTTGCCATGGGAATTTTTACTTTCTCTGTTGTACTTTGTGATCGTATAGCTTATTTTGATTTTTTCAGGGGTTCACAGCAAGGATTTCCCTTGAGTCTTAGAGGAGCCTTTGATTTGGACTTTTCAGCAATGTTGGGACTGTTAAGACTTTGGCAAAGATATTTTTTTTTTAGGTTATACATAGGATGGTTGTGTTGGGTTAAACAGGATATTATATTGTTTTTATTTAGAGAATAAATATAGTTTAAGAAAATGGTATTTGGTTGTCAAGTTGACGTAGGGAGATATATGGTGGATAATCTTAATTATGTCAACTTGATGGACTTGGGAGCCACTTATGGGATTAGTAAAGCTCACTTCTGGGTGGATCACGGGGACATGACTTTGGTACTGTATATAGCCCCTGAGCCCTTTCTCTCTGGTAGTGTTCCTCTACTCTGCTTCCTGGCAACCATGAAGTAAGCATATTTACCCCTGTATATTCTTCTGCCATGAAATTTCTACATTGGAACTAGCTGACTATGGACTGAATCCCCTGAAACCATGAACCAAATTAAACCTCTCCTCCTTTAAATTATGGGTTTTAGGTATTGTGTCTTAGCAATGGAAAAGGCAACTAATATAGCTTCAATGAGCATATGTGGTATAACGAGCTCATCTGAATAAACCAGAATAATATCATATTTTCAGGGTCCATAACAATAATTACACCTACAAATTCCTCTTTGCCATGGAATTTAACACATTCACAAGTTACAGAGAATAGTCGTGGACATATTTTGTGGGGCAGTAAACTGACTAACACAAACATGAGCTACAAAATCCTCAATATTGAGAAATTTTAAGAGTTACTTCATAATGGCAATGAAAAGCCAGTCATCAGGAAGGAAGAGCAACAAGCAAAGACACTGAGCATCACTTATTACTTTACATGTTAATGTCATAATACAATGAACAATGTTGTCTACATTATTTTTGTTCGTAAAATTCTGTTTATTTTATAAATCTAAAATCCATCAGTATTAGTTTCATATTAGGCATTGAAAGGACTTAACCATAAATGATACTTTCACTAATTTAATTTATGCCTACATTTTTCTTTTATTTACTAGTATTAATGTTTTTAAAAATGTAATAATCATCTCCCATTACTCCAAGTCAAAGTCCTTAAGTTATTACAGGGAAAGTATAAATGAATTATAAATGATAAGCTCCCTCCCTCCCACTGTCTTTCACTTGTAAGTTTGACCTTTAAAATTCACTGAAAATATAGTTTAAAAATAATGAATAGTTTATGAAAATAAAGCAAAAATCTGGAAATGAGCAGTGGTTTTCTCCAATACACAAGATGAGTTAGTGTGCCTGAGGAGTTGTAATCACTGTGTTTTAAAAGTAACAAAAAAGTGTGGCCACAATCTAGTAGCATTGTTTAGACAAAATAATTTATGTACACAGGCAAATCCAACTAAATAATTATGCAATTATGTCTCCTTCTACACCAGTGAGTCTCTTCTGAGGTGGTCACAATCAATGGAAATAAAATGAAGCGTAAACATCACCTTATGTTTTCCACATGTTAGCATCCTCCATTTGCAGGGAGAAGTAGCGAATTTTTTTCTCATGTGTTTTGTGACATTGTGTTAGCATTGTTACATGCTCTTCTGTTTCTTCTCAAGTTAATTTATTTTCTTTTCCGCTTTTGTTTCCATCTTAAAGAAGTATAACCCCCAGCCTTCTGTGTGCACTGGTTTCAAGATAAATTCAGTCAGTGGGAAGAATTTGAGGACCATATGAAGGGGAAAAGAGAAGTCAGGCTTTCCCCCTGCTCCTCTGTTTCCCATGGCATTTCTTCTCATGCTCTGGGGCACATCAAACAGATGTCCCCAGGGCTCTGGCAGTATCATCACCTTTCTTTCTACCTCTTTTCATACTTAAGATGGTGAAAGAAGCTAAGAAAAGGCCCTAAAATGTTAATTTATAGATAGGCAAAAGGCTTTAATGAAAGCTAATGGTCCATAATGGTACTTGTTGCCATTCTGGAATTATTTAAATATTACTACATACAGTAATAGAAAAGAATCAGACAGATCCTACTGTTCAGAGTATTTCTGGTGTTTAGACTTTGGTATTTAATGTCTGGCCTTTGGGTACTCAATAAGTATGGCACAAAGTATGATCAGCTAGGATGCTTGAATTTTTAGTCTATTACTATTTCAAAAGTTCATTAAAAAAAGTTCATATCTTGATGCATACCTGATGCATACCAGTAGAGCATAAATCTTTCATCTGCTTTATTAGAAATAACAAGACTGTCATTTAAAGCTACTTCTATTCACTGAGTCTGTTCAACAAAGGGAAAAACCCATACACCTGTTGACAAGCCTTTTTTCAGGTGTCCTATAAAAGAAAAGCCATTCACTTGAAAAATCAATGTGTTACCCTTTATTCAATCCTGTAGTTTGGCAGCATCCATGACAGATTAACAAAAGACATGCTCAAAGTCAGCAAAATGTCAAACCCCTCCTTGTCACAATGATGAATTTCTCCTTGATAAATTCTGTTCGTTTAAGTGATTTACCTTGGAAATTACATTTTGGGTACTTTTCAAATTTTTACTAAACAATCACATTATTTAATGGAGAGTATGGTCTGTTTAAAGACAATACTTACACAAAGAGGCAGCAAGGATATACCATGTACAGGTACAGATTCCCAATGATGAATGTTATCAATATGTGTATCTAAAATGTACCACTAAAATAAAATTTAAAAAATAATAGTATTTGTACAGTGGTTTTTACAAATGACACATGTGTACTCTTTCAAATACATTAAGAGTATTTTTTAGTTCACTGAGAATTTGGAATAATGTAAGTTATAGTGTATCAGTTTGAGATTGTACCTATTTATCTCTTAAAATAAACTTCAATAACTGTGCTGAGGAATTCTCACTTGTAAGTATCCTTGAAGGACACACACACATGCACACACACACATGAACACACACACACACACACATGCACACACACACTAGTTTCTTTATAGTGCTGTAGCAAATCATCATACATGGAAAGGCTTAAACAACACAATATTAAAGTAATTCTGGAGGTCAGAAGTTATCAATAGGCTTCATCAGGCAGGATTATATTTTTATGGAGGCTCTGTGGGAAAATATATTTTCCTCGGTTCTTGCAGCTTCTAGATCTTGCCAGCATCTCTTGATTTATGCCTCTTTTTTCTTCAAAGCCAGCAGTGAACATTCAGTCTTTCTCACATGGTATTGCTCTTTTTAGCTGACTCTTGAAAGGCCCCAGAGATAGAGTCCGGGTTCTTGTGCTTGACCAACAAAGAACTGGACGTTAAGCACACAGCTGTAAGGTAAAAGCAGCTAAGTTGAATGGAGTGAATGGGGGAAAGTACACTCACAGCAAGCAGGTTCCTACCAGCAGAGAAGTAAAATGACATGGGTGGAAAGGGAGATAGCGTGGTGTGGAACAAATTGGGTGTAAGGGTTTGAAATGTGTGCCCCACCTGGGTCGCCTCCATTGAGTCTTTCAGGGATGATTGACAATATGATTGACAGGGTGCTGAGTCATCTCAGCTGTGTCTACTGCATGTCCTTTCCCATCATTCACTCTGTTATAGTTGGATGCATGAGATGCAGTCGATATATATGAGCCTGTAGGTCATGCCAACAGGTCTAGTACTCATGAGATCTGGCCTGGAATTGTAGGAATTTCCGGAGTTTTTTATTATTTTTATTTCTCCTTCTAGGTAGTTGACCTTAGAACAAAGTTCAAGGGGGGTTGGCCCCTGGGGTGTTGTCCTTGTTCAGGTGAATGGTCCCGTACCCACCAAAGTACTATCCACTTATATTGCTTCCATCTTTTAAAGATTCTTGTTATTACCTTGGACCCAAGAAATAATCCAGGATAGCATTATTATCTTAAAATTAAGCTAATCAGCACCCTTAACTCTATTCATAACCTAAATTCCCTATTGTCATGTAATGTGACATATTCACAGGGTCCAGGAATTAGGACATGGACATTTTTAGAGAGGAGATCATTCTATTATAGTGGGCAGCAGTCAAGTACCCTTAAATTAATAGGTCAACATTTATTATAGTTTATAAAAGTCTTAATTTATGGTAAATAACTGTATGGTTTATGGTGCTATTCCATAAACTAAAGGTTTGACTGCCAAAGACTCCTTTCTTATTTTTATTTATTTTATTGTCACCTCTCCTTCTCAGTCACACCTCTCTTTCTCTGTATATTTAATACCACATACAAGTCTGCAAATATTATTTTACAAAATATCTTATTTTTAAAAAAATTTATTTCTCGGGTTAAAAACATGCCATGTTTCTGAGATCAATCCATTTTTTTATGAAGTTTGAATTAATATCTTCCTGCCTGGTGTGGTGGTGCATACCTGCAATCCCAGCGCTCGGGTGACTGAGGCAGGAATATCACAAGTTCAAGGCTAACCTGGGCTACAAAAGGAGTTCAAGGCTGGCTTGAACTACATAGTGAGACCCCGTCTCAAAAAAAAAAATTAATACCTTTTTTCCATGAATATTAATATTATTTCATTATGTATTACATTTTATGAATTCATTCTTTATTGGTAGTATCTATGTGAGCTCATACTTCTTCATGTCAATAAACATGCCTCGCACACATCTTACAGCATCAGTGTGAGAGTGTAAGCACCCGGGTGTGCACAGGATTAATGCACTAGGTTTAATTTCATCATCATGACGGCCGTACCAATGAATACTCCTATCAGTATTGCTTGAAGATTCCCACTTCTCTTTTATCTTACTTGAGTCTTTAAAAGAACAATTAAATAATAAGTTGATGGGAGGTTAATTTTGTTACAGAATTGTTAGAGGATATTTTACGCGCAGCCTTAGGAAAACTGTACCTGAAATAATAATATCAACTTCTAGCTCATTGCTGGTAACTTTCTGGCAATGTCGACAAGGCCACATTAACCAGTTCTGTGTTCCCCTGACCTGGATTCTGCTTAATCGTAGCGCTGCTGGCTCCCCTTTGGAGATCAGGTACTGTTCTTGATGCACAGGTCTGTGTTTGAATCTCTGGTGTATTTGTGTCATTAGTTCTTGTTATTGTCGTCACAGACCTTCTTAATGTGATTGTTTAAACTTCACTTTGTTTCAAATCATTGTTAGCTGAGATCAGCAAAGCTGTGTATTTCTCCTCTGTGTTCTGACAAATGCGTGTTCTCATTTCTTTACCACACCAGCCAGTGCTCCTCATAATCTGAATGTTCTCTCCCTCCTGTCCTTTCAGCTCTTTCTGCTTTGTTCTCTGCAGTCTTTCCTGGGGCTTGGCTCTGTCTTACAGCGGTGTAGGGCCCTTTTACACTCTGCTTGGATTTCATTTGTCAAGTTTCTGAAAGTGGGTTCCCACAGTGACTCAGTGTAATACTCCCCAGTTTTGCTATCCAGCTCCTAATCCTGCACATTGCCCTGTGTCAGCTCATGGAAGATGTTCCC